>CAEFZP010000493.1:0-139353 GCA_903064625.1 Mallotus villosus | reverse complement strand
TGTACTTACTTATATACTATTTTTGTACTAAGTAGACTGAATTGGCCCACTTTAGGTCATTTAGTACACTTCAAAATACTGTAAAGTAGCCTGTGAAGTGCATTTTCATTTCATCAAGTATACTTCCTAAAGTACTTAAAAGTATACCTTGTAATACTCTAAAGTAGCCTGTGTAGTGCACTTTCAGTTCATCAAGTATACTTCCTAAACAGCTTTAAAGTATAATTTGCAATACTTTCAAGTGCACTTTCAATTAATATAGTACTTCAAGAAGTAAACTTACTAAATTTAATTTTACTATTACTTACATAATTATATTATAATATTTGGGAGCCCCTCAAACACCTCAGATTATATATCACTTTGCGAGATTGGGAGCTGTTGCAAAGTTGCACTGCAAATACTTAGCTGATAAAAGCTATTTGCTGCACAAGTGTACACGTTGTAAGAATCCAGCTCTTCTTATGAAACGTAACAGTCATTTAACTCAATGTCTGTGACATTGCTTGTATAGGGCAATACCCTTCGGATTACCGGTGTCCAACTGATCAAGGGTATTTCGGGCCCTATACAGAGATTATACTCTTGAGTCAGTGTTTTCACAACCTTTTATGTTTCACGGTGTGGGGAATTCACCACTATTGTGCAGTGAATGTTTACTGTGTCCTGAACATTCCAATCTGATACTATGCTAAGGCACCTCTTGTGATTGCTCGAACTAACTGTTTTGTTTACTCTCCTTTTATGTCGCGGTACCTGCTATGTCGCCTTCCGGGCGATGCCTTCTGAGTCCCTGTTGTCACCGATGCCGGCAAGGAAAATAAATCCTGGTTCGCAACGATTCGCTGTGGGCTGTCCCCGGATTGGTATACATCGCAATGCTTCCGGATTGGGGCTGCCACCCGGGCATATTCAGTGCTAGCCACGCTGAGATGTTGGGGACTGGTCGTCCTCTGCTTACGAGCGCTATGTACGCCCAAATGCCCTGGACATTGTAGGAGTCCAGAGATCTATGAGCTTGAGGTGAAGAGCTTTGCGGCCACATGGTCAAATTACGGATTGCAGTGTGCAATACACAAGCCTGCATTACAGATGGTGGCTGGGTTGGCTTGTTAAACCATAACGGTAGAATAGCTCTTTAGATTTCGGTTTAGACGTGGTGATCCGCAGACGTGCTCTGATTTGGTAGCTATCAATCAGAATCCATGGTGTCTGAATCGAGATATCTCTAGAGGTGCCCTGGACTCCAGGAAACGGCGGTTGCTCTGCCGACACATTTGTTTATTCATTTTCACATAGCGATATTGATGGTAGGACATGCACATGCGCCTCGCGTACATCTTGGGGGTTGCCGAAGGGGCGCTAGAGGAATGGGTCTCTAGAGACAGCTAACTCTGCCCTGTATGGATGAGAGGTTACCGGTTCACAAGCATGATAGAATGTCTCCTTAGATCTTGGAGATCCGCAAACGTGCTCTGATTCGGTAGCAATCGACCAGAATCCAGCGTCCGAGTCAAGATATCTGAGAAGATACCCTGGATACCGGCCAGGTAACAGCAGGTGCTCTGCTGACACATTTGTTTATTCATTATTACATAGTGACATTGATGGTACATGCACATGCGCCTCGCGTACATCTTTGGGGTTGCCACGGGCGCTAGAGGAATGGGTCTCTAGAGACAGCTGTAACCCTGCCCTGTATGGATGAGAGGCTTCCGGATCACAAGCATTGTAGAATGTCTCCGTAGATCTTGGCTAGGCACAGGTGATCTGCAGACGTGCTCTGATTCGGTAGCAATCGATCAGAATCCAGCGTCCGAGGCAAGATATCTGCGGAGACACCCTGGATCCCGGCCAGGGAACAGCAGGTGCTCTGCTGACACTAGTCATTTACACTAGATAACATATCTTCGTGTTCCAGTGTACGTGCTGCCTTTGTGTACATCCTGATGGGTTCGCTGACGGGCGCAAGAGGGGCAGCTCTCTAGAGGTAGCTATCTGCCCGAGGTCTGATGAGAAGGGTACCGGGAAGATGGTCGGTGTATTTGGCTTAGTCGCAGGTTCACATCCCGTTCAGCACCGGGTCTGGACGGGATGTGCGCGTGGGACGGCTCGGTAAACCGCACATCAGATGGTATGTAACACGACAGATATGCACACATAGTCTTAGTCATCTGTTATGCGCATGCCTAGTGGCAGGGTGAAAGAGGAGGTTTGTATGCCTTTCTCTCTGGTCACTTTTAATATAACACTTTAGTGGCGCGGCGGCCTTGCACACGGTGGTGATTGGAAAGGGGAGGGATACGGTCTTGATTGGAGACCCGGTGATTAAGGGGAGGAGTTTGTTATTTTTAAACTCCCAGATGGCGGACGCAAGGGGAACCTCCGAAGTGGTCATAGTTACCTCAACCTTGCTATCGACCGGTTGTCCCCTGAGGGCGGTTGTTCCCGACTTCATACCACCCACACTCTCCTGGTGTGCCACCGCGCCTTAAACCGTAAGGATCAATCAAACAACATAAACGACGACCAACCGCGTACGAGCTGTCCGCCGAACCAGACGGCTGCGTGGGCTGTCCCGGAGACCGGGGAGGGAGTAGCCTATACTTGGCCGGGGCCGGTAAGTGCTATCCTTCCAGTTCTCACCTGTCGGGGCCCGCCGCTGCTAGCTAGCCTGTGTGTTATAGCCTTATTGTTTCCCCTAGACGAACTACGACCCGTAACACATCGTTAATGCTAGCATGGCCCGCGCATCCAGAAAACACTAGTTTTCGCACTAGTGGGATGTCAGGGGTCCTCCTGTAACTCAGGAGCAGCGGCGCTCCGCTCTACACATAGTCCGGCGGAGTGGTGGCTTGTTGGGGGATTATATCTCTATTCCTCCCTGCCTCATATGTCGTGTATGTATGTGTTGCATCGAGGAGGCAGGGAGGGCTTCCCTTAGATCATCCACTCCGCCAAAGTTTAATCTACATGTCCATGTCATGTAATGTAACAATAAAATGCTCAAATCTAATACGTGATTGTCTTGACTGAACTTATTTTATGTTACTTAACCAATGGCTTTTGAAAACAGTTAAAGTGACATTATTTCTTAACTTGTTAATTGAAATTAATATATTTTTTGGACATGAAGTAAACACGTAAATCGTTCATGTCTGCACTTCAAAAAGTCTTAATTTACATTTCCGAACACGGACTAAAGTGTTTTGCAAGCAGGAATTTACTCGACGGAACTGTCTTTTGAGATTCTGTTTCCGCTTGTTTGAAATTATTTGCAACACATTTTAGTTTAGCTTGACTTTTAGCCTGACAGAGAGCACGCTAGTTCCGAGGTATGAATTATCTTGGTTACGTAGCTTGAACTAAAATAAGCCACCTTAATGGAACGGAACTCTCGCTAAAGTAAGTGAGACTTGGCGAAATAAGTCTCGCTTTTCCTTAATCGACGTTGATGGAACACCCCCCTAGTCTAAGTTTGTGTAGAACTGCCATTTGACAGATAACTGATATAACACCATTGCTGTGAACTCTCCATGCATTATTAAACTTGGGAAGATCTTCCTATTGCATTCTGTTAATCTTGATCATAGTTGGGAATGCTTGTACCTGTTTGCGTGCATGCATGTCTTTGCATGCGAGTGTGTGTGTTAATGCATGCCCACTGGGGACTCTCATTCCCCTGTCCTGATATTCAGCCTGCGATGCAGATGTTAGCCAGGCAGCCTAGGCTGACAATGATTTATCCAGGCTGACAGTGGACCACCACTCTGACATCATCTCATCACAGCGCCAGTCAACACCCCCGGGGAACACCCGATTAGATGAATAAGAGAGATAGAGTGGAAGGAGGGAGGGAAGAAAAGGAGGAACAGGAGTGACCTGCCAAAAATGTAGGAAAGAGGAGAAAGGTAGGGGGAAACAATGCTGAATTGATTAGATGAAGAAAGAGGGTGGAGTAATGAAAAGCAGAGGAAAGGAGGGAGAAGGCAGCAATGCAGTGTAAAAGAACGAGAAAGACAGATGAGTAGACAAGGGGAGGTGGGATGGAGGAGTGAAAGGAGAAAGAGCAAGGGAAGTGGAGGGGATGGATGGTCTCTAGATGTAGGGAGTGGAGGGTTGTGATAATGGTGGGGGGTAGAGAGGTGAATGAGTGCAAGAGGAGGGGTTGAGAGCATGAGAGATGAGGGATCACACTACAGGTGGACACAAACATCCATAAACATCTATGGGCCATGATGATCATACAGTGCCCCAAGAGACCATGCATCACAATATAGGGTCCCCTGACTATGATGGATGTTCATTTGGTTCCAATGCCAGCCCAGTCAGCGTTCCTCTCCAACAGGGACAAATTACCCTCCCCCTCCCCCTGTACACAGGCCTCAACGCTAATTGAGCCATCTACAACAAGCCGTCCAACTTAATGCTTTCTGAATAACCCTCCCTTTTTCATCCTGATTTTATAGGGTGCCCTATGAACAAACTATTGACACAATACAATAATACGATTGATACTTCAAATCAATCACTCTCATTGGATGAAAAAATAAAGAAGTGGAACCATCAATCAATTTCCCCTTTAAATGATCAATAAGCAATTTAATAAACATAACGGGCATGAGGTATTGATCACAATGACTTTCTATGTGAGCGTTTTGCAATGTATCCACAGCATTCTCTCTCTCACTTTTGTCTGGATGATATACAGTAACTTCCTTTATTTAATCAACTTCCTTTTCCCAGCTAAGCGGCAAGGCCAGGCGTGTTAAATGGCCTGGGGACCTAGAGCTGACATCTCTCTTAAAAATATTTTTTGTTGCGCTGACCTACATTACTGTTTCTAGCCAATCATATCACTTTTCAACCTGTATTGAAAAAAAGTTACAATTGGGACATGAGTTCTGCCAGCCTCCATCTTTTTAGATGTAGCCTCCAGCCGCTAACCTTTAGCCTCTAAATCTAGCCTCCAGCATCCTATTCTCCAGTCTTGTGCCCTGGCCTCCTACCAAGCCAAGCATTGTCATGCTAAAGCAGCTCTTATTTCTAATATCATAGTGAGGATGCTTTGATAAAGCATCCCAGTAGATTTGATTGGAGAGTGGGCATGGGCTGGGGTAGTGGTGGGGCCAAATCAGGAGCTCAAAGTCTGTGTCACAATGAAGCATCACCACTCTTCTGGAGCCATAAAGCTGCAATGCTTTTCAAAGATCATTATAAAGAGACATATTCAGATAGCAGGTCCATCAGACAAAAAACGTTACTTAAGCTGACTTGGATAAAAAACATATTTAACTAACTGTGGCATCACCAGGGGACAGGTAGTGGAGGGACGGTATATTCCCAGCCAAGAGAGGTGGCAACACCCCAACCTGGTGGCAGCGGCCTAGTGGACAGGTGTAGGTGTGTCAGCCACCTAATTAAGCGAGGACTAGAAAAGGGGGGAGGGGAAAGAGCAGAGGGAGAGAAACCCAGGAAGAGAGAGAGCACATGCTGGGTAAACTGAACCAGAGAGCAGCAGGTTGAATCCCAAGCCCGTTGGGTAAGAGAAGGACGGCCTTAAAGGAGAAGGTAGTTTTTTTGTTTAACTTTTTGTGGATTTTGCGTTGCACTGTGAGAGATTGGAGGAGGACCCTGCCGGAGTGTATGTTTTTGGGAACCTGCTCAAGTAAATAAAGTGTCATCCTCCTGAGAAACCTGTGTTTGAGTTGTCCTTCCCGCCCTGTTGCACTGCCTCACTTAGGGATGTCACGAGAACCGATACTTACGATACCTTTCGATGCTAAAATAACAAAACACCGTCGATGCCCATTTTTTTAAAGCACCGTGAGCGCCGATGCCAGATGTTAGCATTGGTGTTGCGCCTTCTGGATCTGATGGGGGCAGTATTCGGGAGTGTTCCAGTCGACGTTTACATTCAGAAAACCAAGATAGCAACTGCAGCTGCAGCGATCGCCCCACCTCGACTTGTTGACAATAATTAATCCGCAGAAGCCATTATGCTAAAGATGCTACCGTGGTGTTCAGACCAAGGGAGGTAATACTTCCAATTTAGCTAAGCACCTGAAATGAATCCGTTATCCGGATTTGTTTAAAGAATTCGAGGTGAGTTCTGATTCAGTTCCAGAAGAGGCGCAGCACCGATGCTAACATCTGGCATACTAAATCAATGTTCGTTGTGGTCGAACAACGAACGGCGAAATTCAGAATACATCCAAAGAATGCATCGTTTCTGTTTTTTTTATCTGTCATACTGAAATACACGTTACATGATGTTTGAGATGGTGGGCACGTGTGTTACAATGGCTTATGTTATGTACATCGTTTAGGTTAGCTATGCTGTAGTTTTGGCGTTAGCCTACCTTGGTTAGAAGGTAAACTCATGTTCATCTTGTTAGCTGGATGGCTTAATTGTACTTTATTATGATGTGCTATGCTCTATTGCCAGGTTTTGTATGTCTTAAGACATTTAGCTATTTTTCAAATATTTTAATAAAGAAGTTTAAGTACAGTACATGGAATCTTAGAAAATCTTTCATTTTTTTTACCGTGGTATCGAAATTGGCATCGAGAATCGTGTTATTTTACTGGTATTGGCACCGACTACTGAATTTTTGGTATCGTGACACCCCTAGCCTCACTGTTGCCGGCCCTGGTCGGCTCGTCTCATGACGCCACATAACATTTTAAATATGTGATTTTACGTAATAGTTTGCTAATGAAATTCTTTAAAAACAGACACAAATTGTATAAATGAGTAAATTATATATATACATTTAATATATATATATACTGTATATATGTGAATTTGTATATTTGTATATGTACTGAAATTATAAATAACTGATAAATGTGGATTTGAATAAGGTAGAGAGGAGGGTGTTCAGGCATGAACCCGCCACAGCTTCTGAATCTAATCTTTGATTATGATGGTCTCCAAGGTGATAATAAAGATGGCTTGCATTGTTTTGCTCGCCTACCTCCCCAGCATATGGACAGAGTTTAGCTATAGTAGACTCTGGAGCACAACTGAAACACCGTAATGAGTTTTTACTTGAGCTGCAGGAAGAAAAATAAAGAGATTACAGATTATCTCTGTCATGCATCTCACACAGCTCTGATGAACTGAATATATGTCTGAATGCAGCCAATGCCATCTTATTTTCTCTATTTGCTCTCTCTCATGGCATAATTTTGTATTAGTATCACTCCATACGATACAGTGAGATAAACTGCAAGTAAGGCAGGTGACAGATGGATGGTAAAAAAACTTTCCTTAGAACCATAGACTCTGATTTAGATAATATATTGTGTATTATGCGTGTGCTTTAAACCCAAGCACATATTCTTATAAAGGATGGTCTGCATAGCCTGGTATAGATGTATTTTATGTATGTCTTCTGTCTGGATGCTGTGTTTCCCAGAATCTCTCTAAAGTTTGAATGGATATATCTTTCTCAGGGTCGATGCCTTTGTGTACTTTTGTCCAATAGTGTATTGGACATTTTTATGAGGTGACAACCTGACAGCAGTTTTCCCCACATCTTTCTCTTTTTGTCAGACAGCTTTTTTTGTTCTGCTCTTACAGGGATCATTGCTTTCCATCATCCTCCGTTGACTGGGCTCCAGTAGAAGACCAAAGGGGGTGGGAGAGATCAAGAAATACTGATAGATGGACACAAATGATGATTGAAGGGGTTATTAGTAGTAGAAACAGAAGACCACTGGACAGCTTTGCCCTCTTGACCCCTCTGGGCCCCACCTCACACGTACTGGCTTTGATTACAGCTGGACAGTGGGACTCAGGAAGGAGAGGGGAGGAAAGAAAATGAGGATAGGAGAGGATATGAGAGGAGAAGAGACAAGAGAAGAGATGGGCACAATGCATTTCAAGGCTGATCGGGTCATAACCGTAGCCAGACCATAAAACATACTATACTTCCCATGGCCACAGCAGAGCAGCCCCTAAGGATAAACACCCAACAAAATAAGAGCAGATCACCTCATCCTCTGAATATGTCTATTCTACACAAGTGACTGATCTATTTCTATCTTCCTAAGATGTGAAACAAACTACAGTACCCAAATAATTTATTGTTTGTGTGAACTTACATGGCAAATAAAGCTAATTCTTCTCTTCTATCAGAAAGATTCAATGCCAATGGGGCACTCAAGAATTAATGTATTCTCCCCAAGTTTAGCCAAATGTTTTGGCTGGGTGGGTATTCACCAAGGAAAAACATTGATTCGCAAGACTGACATCAGACTTGCTGGTATAATCAGAATGTATATTATGCAAGTATTCATACTACATACATTACAAGCATGATGATGCTGCATAGTTTACGTTCCCTAGTGAAGCAGAGAGAGGTACTCAGAGAGTAAACCTCAGGGTACCTCTCTCTGGTAAACAGTTTAAGCCAGTAGTTTACTCCCAAGCACCTCTCAAATGCCCAGATTTTACAGGACCAATAACAACTGTCTAGTGCTTGCCTCCTCAGATGCATACTTACAAACTGCAAATTATTTATAGTATTTAGCACTTAGATTATTTCATCAATGTCCTTCCTGATGCGCAGACAGTCTGACAGTTTGGCAGAGACAGACAGATGATTGTCATGTTATTTGTTCACCTCTTGTCTGTGGGTGTCTGGCTCTCCTGAGATGCTGGAGCTTCCTGAAGGTCTGGGAGGTTTGCAAAGTCATCCTGCTCTGCCAGGCCTATGGCTAGAGACAGAACCACCATCTTCCCCTCGCTGCCAGACACACAGACACAAACAACCACACACACACCCATGCACACAGGCGCACACACACACACACACCCATGCGTACACACTCAAGCAGCAGGGGAATAAAGAATAAAGTAGACAGAAGAGAACATTTGAGAAAAACAGAGAACCAACAAATGAAGAACTTAGAGGGCAGCAATCAGAATAGCAAAGACACCAGCAGTTGTTCAACAATTATAATTCGCCAAACTAAAAGGCCTGGAGTCACTTATCAATGTGTGCTGCACCGTGAAGGCTAGAGGCCATGGAGACTGCCCTTAACAAGAACATATTAACACGCCAATGCTCTTTTGTAATTAGTTGAACACACCCACGTTCCCAACACACTTTCATATCTGTGAACACTGGATACACACACATGGATACAAACAGCGAGAAATGGTAAACAACGCCCAATACACGCGTGCAAACCTTCTTCCTGTGACGTACTTTTGAGACAAACTTTTCGGTCTTTTGCGATCCACACACGAATAGCTTTCTGATCCACAAATACAAGCCCCTTTCGACAGTGCCATCCTAACCGGTAGGTGGCAATGTTGTCCTTTGCCTTGATGGTTGTACGCAAGGGCTTTAAATAAATGTAAATAAATAAATGTATTTTCCCCTCCCAGTAACCCCTTAACCAATGGTATGTGCTTTAAGCTTAAGTAGTCATGAGTATCTGGCATTTGCTATTTACTCCACAGTACTAGTATATGGCCGATAGGACTTTGTTCGTGAACATCTTGATATAGATTTGGGGACAGTGACATGGCTGGTTAGCTAGAAAATCTTCTTGTCAAACATACTGTAAAATTATATATTTACTGTTTGTCAACCGTACACAATGTTATTGCCTTTGAACCTTGCTAGCATAACGTTAGCTTTGGGGTTGTGTTTGTGGATCAGAAAGCTATTTGTGTGTGGATCGCAAAAGACCGAAAAGTTTGTCTCAAAAGTACGTCACAGGAAGAAGGTTTGCATTGAATACACACCGGTAGACATTGGGCGTCTATGTGTAAGTCCTCCTTGTATCAGGACAGAGATATGTTATCCTGTGTTTTCGAGCAACGGAAGCCGTTTATCACAATGTAAAAAATTGATTATCATTGACCCTGCTTGTGTTTCTCCTCCCTCTATTAGTGATTTCTCTCTCCCCCTCTTTGACCCAAATGCTCCCTATCCCTTATCTCCTTCTCATTGTCACTCCATCTTCAGTATACTTATTTTTGCACCCCGTCCACTCACTCACCTACCTCTCTCTCTTTTCCCCTCTCTCCTACCTCTCTCTGTCTTTCTCTCTTGTCTTTCTTACATCTGTCTCCCCCACTCTTTGTCATCTCCCAGAGTTAAGACAGAACAGTGTTGGCAGATGGGTGTTTGTGCATCCGAACTGGTGCTGGAAAGATAGACAGTGGCCCACCAGGGAACCAACATGAAGCAGGGTATCAGACAGGCAACAGGAATCTGACACTAGTCAGTGAAGGCCAATTCCTCATGCAGTACATGCAGTCGGTCAAACAAACTTTCTGAGCAGATCTAGGAGGGTTTCATTTGTTCTTTATTCTCCCTCCGGTCCCTGGTTTATTAGTAAGACCCAGGTAGATTCAAGGGGATAGGACCTATGGGCAAGGCCACCTCTGTGTGTGTGTGTGAGTATGTGTCTGGCCTGCCTTTATTGAGTGATGATTCACTGGGGGGAGGTCAATATTCAGAAACTGGTGTGGCCGCCAGTGACTGAAGTGGACAGGAGGAAAAGGGAATTGGGGTGGAGGGGTATGGAGCTAGAAAGCTGACAAAAGTATCTGAATTTGAATATGAAAGATCTGAATGATTTGTATGCCGAATTTAACAAAACTGAATTATTTTGCTCCAGAAATTCAGAATTCAGATTGCGGAAATTCAGATTGCGGAAATTCAGATGGCGGAAATTCAGACTGCGCAAATTCAGATTTTTGTCTGAACTAGGCCAAAGGTGAAACAGCTTGCTTTACAGGGAAAAGTAGACGATTTCAGAACGACCGAACATTACCTAAGAACAAACTGAGTTTCTAGTTGGAAGAAGACCCAGATAGCACACAGCTCTACGTAGACTATACTATGGATGTAGTATGGAGATCGTTGGTATTTGATCGAAACTGACTTCCAGATGATGTGTGGACGATTAATCAAAGCTACACCACCAGGCCACACTACAGATATGCTGTTAACCAGAAATATAACGCCTTTATATCTATGCTGTTAACTAGCCTACTATGTCCGATCTCTCAGACAGCAACTATTTCACTATCTATAACCGATCTGAAATGTCACTTAGCAAATGAACATATATAGGCTGAACATTGACTTTGATATGAATATAAGGAGACAATGAAAAACAATATGCTTGACCACCCAAAATTGGCTATTAGCAATAGTAGCTAGCTAGCGTTACTTGATTCAACCTGGATTTTCTGTTTGGGTATTATAATGAAGAGACACAATTAAAGTTCATGATTTTATATCAGGCTGGATGTTGATGCCATCAAGCTCTTAAAAGAACTCCAACACAGAAAAGAGAACAACGGAACAGAAACATAAATATATAGGCTACAGCTTTGCCAGTTGTTCCGCGTCTTCCATCGGTCTCCGCCGCCCTCCGACTCCGTCTCGACTCACTTGGTTACAGTAACTGCCGAGTTTTTACAAGTTTCATAAGCACTATACCTCGATTGGGCTCCATACTTTTCCTCCAACGAGCAACTCTTAGCTTTTGTTCTGAGGTCAAATTTGGTCGTTCTGAAATTGTCTACTTTTCCCTGTGAAAGCAAGCTGTTTCACCTTTGGCCTAGTTCAGACAAAAATCTGAATTTGCGCAGTCTGAATTTCCGCCATCTGAATTTCCGCAATCTGAATTCTGAATTTCTGGAGCAAAATTATTCAGTTTTGTTAAATTCGGCATACAAATAATTCAGATATTATATATTCAACAGTACAATATTTCAGTTTTATGAAATTCGACATACAATTATTTCAGATCTTTCATATTCAAATTCAGATACTTTTGTCAGCTTTCTAGCTCCATAGAGGGGGAGGATAGGTTAGGAGAGTGGAAGGGGGGGCAGGGGAGCAATGGTCTGCAGGCTGCCGCGTAGAGCACATCATCATTCCACACACACAAAGAGGGAGCAATGGTACTCTCTGTATCCTGGTTCTCAATAATGTGGGGTCTCGTGTTACTGTCCATCCCTGGCCTTACTACAAACACTGGTCCCTCATCTACACAAACACCCATTCACACTGGTCCCTCATCTAAACTGATAATGTGTCAGAACTTCTGTGATGTTTGTGGTATCACCAGATTGCTCAATATAGATGTCCAACGCTGTTTGTTGTCTGTTAAGCACAGGAGAAGTGAACTGGAATAAAATAAATTGGAATAAAAGGTTCCTGTGGGAGCCTGTCGTCTTATGATGAATCACATTTTGATTTATGTTCTGTTGTTGTTATTACTGCTGTTGGTGATTCAAGTTAACCAGTCTACCACTTAACTAACCTCAGGCAGAGATGATAAGCCTATATCTGGTCATATTATTGTAGCTCCAGTTAAAATATATGTGGGCTGGGTTTAATGCATTATTTATTTACTGTGGTTTTCCGTTCAAACGGCAGGTTTCACCTTGCTCTCCCAATCCTGAAAGCATCTTATATCTCCTTATCACCAGCCTTCATCTATGGCCTTGCAGTACCCTAACTCATTCCTCCTCTCCCTCTCTGTCTTTTTAACTCTATCTATATACTTTACCCCTCTCTACAAGTCCCTGCACCATGCCCCCCGCAGTAGTAGCAGTCCTTTGTGGGGATAATGAAGCTGTTGGCAGGAGACCAATGACCAGGATAGTTAACATACTAACATTCACTACCTGCTGTGGCTTACCCCCTACACCAGCGTTGACTTGCATAGGCTGTAACTGTGATGTGCACACACAGCACAGGCTAACAGTACAAACGCACACAAGCGTGCGCAGAGCTCACAAAAACACACAGTGCTACTGCTACAGGCTGTGCTCTACCCTCGAGTGGAGGACTGTGACATATGCACTGATAACAGAGATGACACAGCAAGCTAAAAACAAGACTTTAAGGTCACACAGACAGAACATCGCCCAGAGTGATGTAATAATCAGTTATCAATTTAACACTAAGAATTTGGCTTTTGATCTAGCCGAGTATGTGAGAAGTCAATGTTATTGTCCTGTCCTATCAAGGACATGTTTGAGTAGTTCAGAAAGAGGGGTCATTCAGAAAGAGGGAGAAATAAGAACATACTGAGAAATCAGACAGCAGACCCCACAGAACCAGAGCAGACAGGTATGAACTCAGTTCAGAACATCCCATACATCTTAGGTAAACCCACAGTGTAAGTCATTACATGCATCCCAAAAATAACATTCATACTCACAGGAAGGACTTGACGTCCAGTCCTCGGTTCCGTATCTGGCCCATCATATGATCCCAGCTCCCAGGGTTCGACCGGGAACGCCCTGCCCCTGCCCCTCTGTAGCGAGAGGTTCCCACCGGACTCCCCCTGACTCCCCGTGGGCCACCCCGTTGCCCCCCCCCTCCTCCTGGTCCTGTGTGGAGTTGGCCCAGGCTCTGGGAGGTAGCAGGGGGGTCATTGGGCCCTGATGGCGGCTGGTGAGTGAGGGGCTGCTGGAGGCTCTGCTGACGGACCAGGGGGCGGGGCCGGGCAGCGGCCGAGGAGGGAATGTGTTCCAGGGTGGAGGCGGAAGACAGGGAGGGGTCCCCAAAACTGGCCACAGAAGGAGAGTGCGAGGGAAAGGAGGAATAGGGGACAGTACGCGCAAAGAATATGGCAGAAGAGATATGATTGATGGAGTGAGAGATTAGGAAAGAGAAGAAAATAGAATAATAGAGGAGGGAGTAGGGTGGAGGTAGAGAGGTCAATGTAGAGGTAATTTATGGTCAGAGGACAGAGTAGGAGGGAGACCAGAAGATTAAGAGATGAGAAGGATAAGTGCGATATTGAAGGAATACAATATCGCAAAACATTACAAATCATGGAAGGAGAGAGGACATATGAGACAGGATTAAGAGAGTAGAATGCCGAATGAAGAGAGAGGAGATAGAGATTGAGGAGGAGAGACAGAGCAAGAGGATATTCAGATACAGTCAAAGGATAGCAACAGGAAAGCAGTTGTATTGGAGTTGATATTGGACACATTGCGGTGCTGTATGTTACAGTCTCAGAGAGTGTGGAAAGACTGGTATCTTGTTTCTTAATGAATTCACTCATATTCTGATACTAACTCTGGTGGTTTAGACAGTCAACTGGCCTCCCCATAGATGAGATCAGCTCAACCAGAAACTACACTAAAACATCTCTATATGTTTCCTTCTGATTGTCTATTGCTTCTTTGTTCCTTTTACATAATTTACCATGACCTACCCAGCCTCATCTTGCTTTTTCCTCTTTCCATTTATCTTTCCTCCACTCACCTGTTCATCCAAGACTTGCTCTGCCTTACCCCTACCTCCTTATTCTCCTCTCTCCCCCCTTTTCCTCTCCTGTCCACTTCTGACCTCATTGTCTCACCCATTTATCTTTGCCTTACCCTTCAGTTTAGGCCCACCCCCAATATATCCACACAGCCACTCTCAACCCCTCCTCTAATCATCTGTCTGGTTTTACTCTCATTTAACTCTGTTCTCCCCCTCCATCTCTGCCATCCCTGATTGCAGTAAGCTACTGCTAAACAGTGCTGTCTGAAGCTAATGTTATGCCCCACAATTTACTGCCCAGGACTGTGAGTGTGTCTGTGTGTGTACAGTATGTGTGTCTGTGTGGGTTTATTTGTGTGTGCGCTGCAGTAAGTCTATAGAAGCCGCAGAGACGTGACCCCAGAAAAAGCCAGAGGTAGATCAAATTAATACCAGCCACAATTCACAACACTCTGCCCCTCCACACACACACACCCACCCACCACCTTACAGACACACACACACACAAACGTTTACACCCATCCTACACATACAAACACACACAGTTGTTGTGTTACGGCTTGTTTAGTGAGAATGGGCTGAGGCTGGTGACTGGTTAATGATTATGATTCGGGGGTATGATGGGGTATCTTCAAAAGGGATTATGTTTAGAAATTGTTAAATTGTAATAATGTGAATGTTATCAACAGGATGTCAACCCCTCCAAACATCTACACAGGCCATCAGCTCTGTTCCAATTGTGCTAGGTTAGCCCAAAGTGCTGTACCATTCTCTCTCTTTTGTACAGCAAGGTTCACAATCATCTCACTGACGCTGTTTACAGTGTCAGTACTGAAACCTCTTTGGTGCGGTTAATGAAGTGGGAGAGACAGAACACAGAGTGTGAAAAAAGGATGCTTAGAGAACACGTTACAGCAGAGACAAGAGAACAAATGGATGAAACAAAATAGAACAAACTAAATGGAAGAGAAACAACTGCATACACAACGGACAGTTGACGAACAATGATGTACACAGACAAGGTTAGGATTACAGAGAGCGCTGTGTGAGACTCCACTGTATATGTACAGACAACTAATGTTTATGCCATAACTGACACAATGATGAATCAATCAAACTGAGGGGAAGGATGGGTGGCTCGGGGCCAGACAGCTAACCGTATGGTCATTGTTTAATTAACATCCTCTGTCTCCTCCTCCAGTTATTTGACATCTTTCTATAACAGTGTTTTACAACTGGTGGGTCGCGACCCAAAAGTAGGTTGCGGATTTACAGTGAGACACCAAGGAGGAGGAGATAGCCATCTAGAGTTATCCGTTTTCCATTCCTGCAAATTCCTGCTAAATATGCCAAAAAACGCCTAAACAGCATACCCAAAGTAAATTGAAAGCTGTTCTTGAACCATTTGGAGTACATGCATGTAAATAGTCTCTTTTGAAAGCTGACACTCTGAAGTTATGTCCCCTGTTGTCAGGACCCCTGTCAGTCCTACTGGTGTTGAGTTATAGCAGCTTAAACACAAGGCAAGTGAAAGGTTCTATTTCCGCCTAGTTTTTGTTTTGAAAACAGAGGCCTAAAGAGGCCTAGAGGTGGTAGGTATTAGCTGGAACACAGCATTGGACCACAGGTTGAAGCCTTACCCAATTCAAATCAAAAGTCAAACATAATACCACAATATATTCATATTTTACACATGTTTTTATAAGAGTACATCCATGCGTTTTCTAAAAGGGCCTTTTGGAGACTCCAAAATGACCCTTTGAACCAAGGTCAAATAAAAATGTATTATTTTTCATAATTGTTATCTTAATGAAAGGTGGTACTTAGAACTATCATATATAATAGCTAAATCCCTCATTAGTATTACTGAAACACAAAAACTGAATTATGAACACATTGTGTGCTTTATCTGATTCCCAGGAATGGCGCACAAAGAACACTGATTCTGTCAACCAGATTGCGCAATAGACTTTTATGTCGAAGGCTCCACAGAAGCTTGACATGTTTGGTATTAGCGTTTGCAGCATTTCCTTAGCTACAAGGCTAACAAGCTCATTTCAGAGCCATTCAAAGCCACGTGTTAGATATTCGTGTACAACGAGTGTGGGCGGGACGCACAGACCTAGTTGGCTGTAGAGGGCTGTCAACAGGGCATGGAAGCTCTTATTGGGTCAATCTTGGTGTCAATCGAAAGGGGAGGGTTCAACGGACATTTTGATGTCTTGTTTTCGAGGATACTATATTGGCAAGCGGAGAAAATATTACCTTCAAGTGAATAAGGTATTTCTTTCGTCGCTAACTAGCATAATGAAACAAAGGATTTTAGCTATTTATGAATGTATTTGGACAAACTTTTGAAACATGGTTAGATACTTTGGACCTTTTGGAATGTAACCAGCACAAATTACCAACGTTTGATGGACTTGTTTGCATAACTGGACCATATATGAACCGTCGAGTGTGAGTAAAACTTTTTTCGTTTGGTGGTGAATTTATATTCGTGACAGGACAAAGACGTTAGATGTACTTGCTGTTGCGACTTGATATTGAAAAGGTTTATTTCAATGGAAGCACAAGAATCGTAGCTTTCCAATGATGTGTCATTTGTGTAGCCGTCTTAAAAATATATTAGTTAGAATTGAGTGCGTTATACTTGAGGGACGGAGGGGCAGCGTTTCTGTTCCGCGGGCGGGACAACATCACGAAAAAAGTTGAGTTACATGCCACCTACCCACCTACCCCCCTACCCCCCCACCCCCCAACCCCACCCCGGTCGAGACTTACAGTAATGACCAAGGAAAAAAATGGGTTGTGAGGTTGGTTTGAGAAACACTGCTCTATAACACATTTTCACTCACTCTATTCCGGATGGATACATTTTAATGCCTCACTGTGTGTAGTTGTATGGGACACCTGTCCGTTCCCCTGCCTTTCAAAAACCATCAAAGCTATCAGGAAGGTTATCTGCTGCTGTAGGCTGTCTGCCAACTTCCAGGAGGGATTTAGTTAAGGATTTCCTAATTTCTGATACTCTGAAGGTGAATTACAGTAAGTATAGCTGTAAAACCATAGGGGAATCAAAATCAGAGGCGTGAGGAAAGAAAGAAACAATGACACAACACAGGTAGTTGGAAACAGATATAGATAGAGTTAGACATGAGAGAGATGGGGGGAGAGAAAAATAACAAAGGTGACTAAGAGACAGATTCAAAGAGAGACAGAATACAAGACAGAGAAGGACATAGAAACAGTCAGAAGAGTGAATGTGTGATAGAGAGTGAGAGGGCATGAGAGAGAGAGAGAGAGAGAGAGAGAGAGAGAGAGATAGAGAGAGAGAGAGAGAGAGAGAGAAAGAGAGAAAGAAAGAAAGAAAGAAAGAGAAAAAAGGAGGGAGGAGTGAGAGATAGAGAGAGAGACAGAGAGTGATTGAAAGAGAGAGAGATAGAGAGGGTGCGAGAGAAAAGAGAAAATAAAGTGAGAAAGGTCTCAAACTGGAAACAGACATACAATTATTTACTATTGTGTTAACATTTTAAATGCGTTAGAACACGTTCATCTCGAAGACAAGTTTGTTGAGAATCAGCTACATATAGTGGCATGTCGACTACTCAATTTCCTTCTCATACTTTCCAGTAGCGTCACAGTGCATTTCCCTGTTGAAGCCCAGCGTCCATGGACTGCTTTTTATGGAAGCAAATCGTGACCAAAATTTAAATGCATTTGCAGAAATGATTTTTCATTTTAAGAATGTGTATGCATTATTTGACTCATAAATTAAATTAAGATGCAATCATCTTATTTGCATTTGAATTTTCTTCTTCAAGAGTGCTCAATCTTTCACTTAATTAAAATGAAAAAGCAATAGACATTTGAGATTTAATTTTCAAAACATGCCCCAGCAAATAGATACCAAAATTCAATTTGAAATGTAAAATTTGAAAATTCAAATGCATTTGCAGAAATGCTTTTTCATTATAAGAATGTGGCTGCATTATTTGATTCAGAAATTTAATTAGTAATTAATCATCCTATTTGCATTAGCATTTTCTTCTTCAACACTGCACATTTTATGCCATAATCTGCTGCGCCGCTCAGTATGCTTTTTCGTTTTCGTGTTCTGCCCGCAAAGAACCTATGGAGGATTATAGGGGTCAAAACGAAATAAATAAATAGATGAATAATTAAATGAATGAATGTTTAAATACTTGGATAAATACATAATTAAATAACAAAATGAATAAAATGAGACACTAAATATATAAATGTTACATGTACTCGTGTGTATATATATATCACATTTATTTATTTACGTGCATTCAATGATCATGAAAATTCTAATTTTGTATTTTCATTCAAATGTTCATATTGATGATGCATTCACTTCATAAATTATGAGGCATTGCTTTTCCCGACATGAAAGTAAATAAATCGGTATTGGTATTGGCAATACTGGCCCTGTATTTACTTAGTATCGGATGATACCACATTTTGCAGTATCGCACAATGAGACGATAGAGTAGGAGCCCTCTGGATCGAAGAGAGCTCGATCGACTGGTTGAGCCTGCCTCGTGTGTAATACTGTTCATTCACCAATCAGAGGCTTTAACCCGCCCCCTGACTTGGTGACGGGTGACAACAGATTTTTTTTTCAGCAAGCAAGTTACACCGTGGATAAATGTAAGTATAAATAACTAAGTGTAAGTATAAATAAATACATGTGATATATATATACACACGAGTACATGTAACATTTATATATTTATTGTCTCATTTTATTCATTTTGTTATTTAATTATGTATTTATCCAAGTATTTAAACATTCATTTATTTAATTATTCATCTATTTATTTATTTCGTTTTGGCCCCTATAATCCTCCATAAAGAACTAGCCTGGGTGCCAGCCAAATTTATCCCCGCCCAAAAAATAATTTGGTCGGGAAGTTGGGTCTGGGGGGGGCTCAGTCCGGAAAACACTATATTCGGAACAGGAGCTGTTCGGACCAATCAAATTGTCAGTGCGGGCTTTATACGATGATGGACAGATGATCAACAGTAACGTAATCAACCACGTCACAAAATAGCGCTTGAGTTTAACATGGCTACCGCTGGAGAGCTGAGATGTTATGATTCTGCCATCGAGTCTGTTTTAGAAGACATCGACAGCGCATTCATTTTGAAAGAGGAACAGAGAAACGCAATCAATGCATTTGTCGATGGAAAATTTGTTTTTGCCGTCCTTCCTACGGGGTTTGGTAAAAGTTTAATTGATCAGGTCTATCCAATTGAGCGAAGAGGCATTTGTTTCCGGGTTCGTTTAAAACACGCCCCATACATAGTCACAGCCTACCGGAGAGTTTTCAGACTCATATTCTGACATTTTGGTATTTATTTGCTGGGCCATGTTTTGAAAATGTAATCTCAAATGTCTATTGCTTTTTCATTTTAATTAAGTGAAAGATTGAGCACTCTTGAAGAAGAAAATTCAAATGCAAATAGGATGATTGCATCCTAATTTCATTTATGACTCAAATAATGCATACACATTCTTAAAATGAAAAATTATTTCTGCAAATGCGTTTTAATTTTGGTCACGATTTGCTTCCATAGCTTTGTACCTTCTTTTTCAGTGCTTCAAAACTATCTGGTCATTGGATAAATGCTGCAATTATGTCCCGCCCACGGACGCTCGACCCTGCGTCTCTGGGGGTGAATGGAGGAGTGGGCTGGCCTAGACGCCGGGCTTCTGTGTGATGTTGGAGGGTCTGTCGAAAGACTGCATCTCCTTTTGATTGACAAGGATTTTGTACTATAAAAAGTCGCCGAAGCTATTCGAGCTGAGTCCCATTGCGGATTTTGGAGTCGTAAGACAAACTGCTGCAACCTATTTCTTGGTATTTGCTTGGCGAAATTGCTAGCCAATTTTCATCATACATTTCATACAATTATACACCACATTCCTTGTTTCAGTTTAACCTAATTCCCACATTTCCTTTGAGTTGAATATTTTTTTGTAGATCGTTCGTTCATTCATTCATACAGTAGGCTAAGCTAGTGTCGTAGGGGTGAACTAGCCAGTGAATTAGCAAAATAAATGGAAAATGTATATGATGTAGGCTGAAAATGAGCTTCCCCTATTTCAGGGGTCGGCAACCCAAAATGTTGAAAGAGCCATATTGGACCAAAAAAAACAAAAACGAATCTGTCTGGAGCCGCAAAAAATGTTAAGCCTTATAATGAAGGCAACACATGCTGTAAGTGTCTATATTAGCTATATTAGCTTACTATCAAAATGATAAGTAGGCTACAAATAGGCCTACATAATGAGTATTTGTTAGGATTCATGAATAAATGTTTATTTTTCCTGCAGCGCATTCTGGAGAGAATGACGCACCACGTGACTACTCTGCTGTACAATAGTGCTTAAACTAGTGCTTGACGTAAATCTTCGTTGAAATAATATTTAAGCAATATAGTAGGCTACTCGTGAGACTGGGGTAGGTAAGGGATATTCCCACGGGTGGTGTTCGTACCCTTACCTACCTTCGCACGAGTACTATATTGCTTTTATACAACAATTTATAGTCAACCAATTAACATTTAAACACGAAGTTATTGATTTAAAACATGTTTATTTCGCCATTGTTCCTCCGCAATGAAAAAAAATAGTTCCATTGTCAACGTCAACTGAGCTAGTTATTAGCCCGAAAGCTAAGGTTATGCTAGCAAGATTCAAAGGCAATAACATTGTGTACGGTTGACAAACAGTCAATATAATTTTACAGTATGTTTGACAAGAAGATTTGCTAGTTAACCAGCCATGTCACTGTCTCCAAATCAATATCCAGATTTTCACGAACAAAGTAGCCTACTAGACTAGTCTAGAGAGTGGAAGCAAATGGATGTGAGCTGATCGCATCAAAGTTGACATATTCTCCAAACATTAATTATCATTTGAAAGTAGAGCTATGTTTAACAACAAGACTAGCCAGCTTTCTAGCATTGTCCCCAAATAAAATCTTTTATTTTTAAGAAGAAAATAATCGGCCATGTGTAGAGTTGCTGCTAGTCTAGTAGTACTACTGTCGTGTTGGCCGCAACCTGTCGAAGTAGATTGACTAGCGAGGTAAATACCGAATGGGATGTGAGATGAGCGGTTACGTGACACTGACACAGTACATTCTGAATTTTTTTTTCAAATAGGTTAAGTCACTCATTGTTGTAAATACAAGTTAGCTTGTTAAAGTCTTTCAAAATTGTAAATGGAGGCTTTGACTTGTCCTTGTTGTCATGGTTACTTATTTGTATCAACTCGAATGTTTCATCGCGGAGTGATTTATAATTAGCTGTGAAAAGTCAGAGTTGGGATGTCCAGGATTTCAACTCATGGAACTCGTCTCTCGTCCATCAGAAACAGCTAAATAAGTCGATAGAACCCAATTGTTTTATAAAATGTATTATCCAATGCTGTAAAAATGTGTATAATAAATATTTAATTTCAACATTTCGGTTTAAATAATTAAAATTTATTTTTCCATTTTCATATTTTTAAAAAGGCTCCAGGGAGCCACTAGGGCGGCGCCAAAGAGCCGCATGCGGCTCTCGAGCCGCAGGTTGCCGACCTCTGCCCTATTTGAAAGACCAGCAGCCGCCACTGGAATAGAGATGGATATGAATGAGAGAGGTGTGAGGGAGGGGTGAAGGGATTGACAGAAGGGATGAACAGGGGTGAAAGGGTTCAAAATGATTGAGTGAACAAGTTTAGAAAAATTACATTTGATTCAAATACAGCTGTACAAATAGTCTGTACAAACTACTGTACAGAGTGTACAGAATGGATTCCATAAAGGTTCCAGGTGGGCCTGACATAACCGTCCAGTGAGGTTGTTGAGAGCTGGAACAGTTTATACAGTACTATAGACGCAGAAATTGACAGGTGTTGCTTTGGTAAGAGAGGATAATCTCCCCATGGAAAAACATGACCATGCACCAGAGTACAGCATTTCATGCATACACATGCTTACTTTTCCTCCTTCTCTTCTACCGTTCCCTCAATCATCTCTCTTCATTCCACCCATGTCATCATCCATACCTTCTCACTCTCTGTTCTGCCTATAGACAGTCACGCCAGACTATGCCCCTGCTAAGGCTGCAAGAAAACCCCCAGGAGTGGTCCCATCGAATCACAACACTCACTTGGTGGGCCTCAGGCCTCCGGCGTGCATGTGGCTCTGGACAGTCTGCAAGCGACCCACCTTGCTGCTACCCGTCACTATCATAGAGGTAATATTAACTAGAGAGAGCCAAAATTGTCTTCCAAGATGGCGTCCCCATTCATTTCTATGAAAAGTGCTCAGTGGCGCAGTGAGGCAAGCAAGAGCGCGAAACGGACAGCGCCATCTTTCCACTTCCGTGTCTTCCGGTCTAAGATAGGAAAAAAGTGAGCCCCTAGCTTTAAACAGGGGCTCACTTTTTTCCTAGCTCCGAGCTTGCAACTAGCTGTACACGTCATACTCTGCGACAACCAGTCGCGAGCTTGTGAGCTGGAGCTAAGGCATTGTAGAAAACTGTCAGAATGTGGTAGCCAATAAGTCCGATCAAGAAGCAGATACATGTGAATTTACGAAAATCAATACTGTAATATTATCCGTGCAATGCCTATACGTTGTTCTTTTTGCTCCGTGTTTTTAGTTTGACTGAGCTTGTGTTGGATTAAATAAACTGTAAACTTGAATATCCTATCTGGCGTCATTGTTCTAGCTCGGCAAAGCACGCTAAATTAAGCCTATAGGCTATACCTATGTTACTATTATAATGATGATGAGTGTTGCTTACTATTACTATCTTATTGTTAATGCCATCGTTGTGGTGTTAACTGACATTAGGTTCTAACAATATAACGACCATAACAATATATCAGACATGATTTATTCATCTTCGTCTTTGCTCCAGAATAACATGTTACGATATCATAACTAGCGTTATATTAGGCTATAATTAGCCTACTTTGTCATGCAATGAGAATAATCGCGTTCATTAGCCTACAAAATGGTTAAATATGCTTTAAAATAACGGAAATAAACTCTACAAATAACCGTCATGTAGGCCTATAGGCTATGTGCAAGCATTTGTAAAACGTTCTACAATTAAGGCAGGCAATTTTAGATTACCAAATACTTTCTCCTTGTTCTCATTCAGCTCTGATAAATCAGCGACTTGCTGATGTTCCCTTTTATGCTCGTTGTTAGTATCCGCGAACACGTTTCGAGGCAATTTTTCTTGACGTAATCAAATAAATGGGGTGCTAGTTTACCCATTTCGGATTGGTTTCAAACATAGCAAAAATCAGGAAAAATTATTCTATGAAAAAGCTAGTAGTATGAGCCAGGTTCGAGAATCGAACAACATTTTTTGGGGAGATAGTTTTGTAAATGTTGACTGGAGTTAATAGATTAAAAACGACCGGAAGACCCGGAAGCCAAGTCGAAAATGCAATACCACCTACATCCACCGGGGCCGTTACCTCAAGCCAAGGGGCGAGGGGTGGGGGCTTGGTCACTATGCTCCGCACGCTGTCACTGCGGCTGGGCCCGCCCCCTGCCCCTCCCCCAGCGGCCCCACCCTTCTCCACTGCCCCACTGAAATAGCAGGGCAAAGAGGAACGATCACAAAGACAAAAAATATAAAATGGGAGGGGTGAGACAAATAAAAATAGAGGGAGAGAGGCAGAAAGAGAGAGACAGACAGAAAGAAAGAGTTGAGAAAGAGAGTGAAAGAATGAAAGATAGAGAGAGAGAAAGAAAGAGGAGGGATGAGACAGAGGAAGTCAGAGGGTATAGGATTAGAAAGACAGACAGAAACAGACGGAGAAAGAAGCGTAAGAGTAAAGCAAACATGTTATCGGCAGAGCCACTGAACCACAGGGGACGGGGAGTTACCAAACCAGCTACAGGAGCAGCACCCTGTCAACCAGCCATCCAGCCAGGGGATCCAGTCATCCATATGGTACTGCAGGCTGTAACGGTGATGGACTAGCAGTGGATCAAGGTGGTCTAGATTTATTGTGGGAACCAGCTACTGTGGTTGGTACAAGAGGGCAGGTTGTGTGTGTTCCTGGCTGTGTGTGCATGTGTGTATGGGATGTAATCAGTAGGCTACTCTGGCGAGTTGTGGAAAGCGCGGAATGAATACTACACCTTACAGTTTGATAGACAATTTGGTGTGCATATAAACAGGCGTAATTTGTGCATATTACATTTCATGTAAGACGTGCGCACAGGCATGTGACATGTGTGCTTCGTGTAACCGGTGTGAATCGGTGAAACTCACTCCAACAGGCCACCCACGTCAACGAATAGCTAGCCTTTCTTTGGCGTAGCTGGTAGTGGTTGCACTTGGCAGTCGGAGGTGGCATGTTCGAAACCAGGCAGGGACAAACAAATTGTCCATAAAGCCTTCAGGACGGAGCAAGACCACGTCTGTCCCACCCCCGTTACATTCGCAAACTTTGTTCAGTGTTGAACATCCTCATCACTAGAAGCTTCCGAAAATGTACTTGCCTTGGGTCAATAGTAGGGATGGGCGTGGTTAATCGAATATCCGGATATCCTAAAGTAAGTTAGTATTCAAATACTTTTTTGGAATACTTATGAACGTACTTTAATTTAATGTAAATGAGGAGTGTGAAAACGCCAGCGTTGGCCAATCGGATTGGTTTCTTGTGTCTGCACACCCAGTTCTGTTCAGAACAAAGTTACGTAATGTGACGATGAGCCTGAGTTTAAAGATTACATTAAAATAATAAGGGTTGCCGATGTTGTCAGTGTTCCTGTGTTTTTATACTTGTAAATTCAGTCTCGTCACATTACGTGACTGTTCTGTGCCACTGCTAGCTTCAGGGCTGCCAACTTTTCAAAAAACCTTGGCGTGAGATTTGGTAGTTGGTAGAGTCCCCCCCTCCCCATCATTGACAGGGGGAGCTAACCAATTCTTTATTAGCGATATTATATACTATCTGGGCCGGAGTGGGACCCATTTCCGAGCCATACGTTGAAAAATCGGGGCTTAACCCGAACCTAGGAACTAGACAAGATTTTAAGGCGAGGTGAAATCCGAACCTCACATGTTTTTTGCATTCATTTCAGTGCAACATAGTTTTTTGAGCTTTCTGTAGGCTAATATAAACATTTCGTTGGACTCATATTGTAATATTCCCAAATTATAACCCAAATTAGATTTGGACCTGAAAGATTCAGGGCTTTTGAGAAAACATATTTTCCCACCCTTGCAGGAAACTAGATTTATGAAGTGACAGATCTTTCTTTTTTACCTGCCTTTTTCAGTTCCTCCTGGCATCCATTTGATTATTTTCGCATCAGCTTAATCTTGCTAACTCCACAATAAAAAATGATTGTTTAGGGTTGTCTCCGTGGCAACAACCTTACACGCACTTGTGTTTGAGAAGGAGAGGGCAACAACTGAAAACCGCACTTTTTAATGCACTGTCTGATCATGCGCTTATTTAGATTAAAACCTAGCTTAGTTTACTTATCAGTCAGTCACACAGTAACTTAACACATATCGTTTTATTCAGTGTGTGAAAGAGAAAGCAGGCGATCTGCTGGACCAATTTATGAGCGGGCAGAGCGGCCCACCGTGAATTCTCCCGAAGGAGAAACGAACTTGCTTCGGCCCAAAATCAGAATATTTTTGGGGGCGTGAGAAATTGTTTGTGTGGCGTGAGTGCGTGTGAAAACATGCAAAAGCGTGTGTCACACGGCGAAACCGTGAGAGTTGGTAGCTCTGTAGCTTGCTGGCCCAGCCTACAGACAACTGGTTAAAGCCCATATAGCAGGTTGATTTTTCAAACGAATTTGCGCTATTAACATGTTGGTTATAAACATTTTAACTGTTATCTATTGTATTTGATGTTGTTGGGTGTCACAAAACGTAATATGATACGAAAAAGTTGGTACTTTTTTGCAATGATTTTTCTTTCCCCCACAATGCATTGCATGACGTCACGTTGGGGAGACGATAGACCAAAGCCCCATTGAAATCAACGAGAGAGATTAACGAAAGAGTGTTCAGCAGTAGATAGTTTATAGATAAATACATAGATAGAATATATAATTAGCATAGATATAAAGATCAAGAGATATATATATAGATAGCATAGATAGATAGATATATATATATAGAGAGAGAGAAATAGATAGACAGACAGCCAGATAGCATAGCATAGCTAGCTAGCACTAGATAAATAAATAGCTACTAGTACTAGCCTACATATATAAATATAGAGATAAAGCTAGATAGACATATGTATAGGTAGGACAAATTGTAAACTACTGTGTTTGTGGGGGGTGACAAACTCTCTGTCTGCCCTGGCCCGAGACCGAGAAGCACTGAAAAGCTCGGTGCCGCCCGCCGCAAGCGAGAGCTGGCAACGGTATGCCTCAGGCTAATGTTTACAAGCTGCAGAGCACGTTAGCTAGCCCCATAACATGAACCCCCCAACTACAGTCATAATCAGTGTGACATTAGAAAAGTCTGAGGCCCCGTCCACACTAACCCGGGTAAATTTAGAAACGCATACATATGTCTCCGTTTGCACTTCCCGGCCACACTAATACGGAGAATTCGGACACTGAAAACGGAGCTTTTCGAATACGCTCCCCTAGCCGGAGACATTTGAAAACGCGTATAGGCCTACGCGTAGTAGTGTGGACGGGGTACACGGAGCTTTTAAGATACGATGACATTAGAAAAGCACATTTCGTGACTCATGAATATGAACCAAAACAAAATTGTTTTTAAGTAGCTATGTCCAAAAGCTAGTCATATCTAGCTAGATAGCGCGCCATAGTGTTTGGATCACGAGTGAACATCAAACGGCTTTCATAACTGTGTGTGTTTGATTTAGTTTATTGATTTAGTTTCCCCTTTCCCGATAGAACGTGACTATTACGGAACTCAAAACGTGGAATATCTAATCGGAAATGTGTTTACAACGTCGGGGAAAAGATTTAATTAGGGATTGACTTGGGGGGGAGAATTTCACAGGTGGCACTAGTAAATGAGCCCATAGCTAGCATGATGCCTTCTAGATCTAGATAAGAGCTACTTATCTGAACTAACGACATGATAACTGTCACTACTGTAGATATAAAGAAACGTTGACTTTCACTCGGTGCTATTCACTGACAGTAAAACAATGTGTCGTTATTATATGCACTGCTGTCCGTAGACAAGCTCCAGCGCTCCTTGCTGCGTTGCCGTTGCTAACTCAGCAGGACACTTCACCAACTCTACACTCATTCTCCTCGGACCATCCATTTAATTGGCTTTGGCAGCCATCAGGTCTAGGCAATTCCTCATTTGACCTCTCTCGTCTATTTGGTTCGATATTATACGGCTGCGGGCCATCGTACATTTTAGTGGTTATTGCCACCTCTTCCTCATCCCAGTCAATTGCCATAGTTCTAGTACTAGACTGAGGCTACTCTCCTCCACGACTCCCCAACGTGACGTCATCGCCGAATTGCGCTAATATGCTAATGCTAACAAAAAAAACGTACAAAACTGGTCTTAAACACCATTTAGAGACACCATTTTGAGATGTCTTGAATAATATACATATCTTGAGTGCTTTATGTACCCATTCATCGACAGTGGTTAACCTGCTATATGGGCTTTAATGATGCTGTTATGGCATCTTCAGACTCTATGAGAAACTAAATGTTTTATGCTTATTTGGTAATGGTGTACCATCACCAAATAGTACCAAGAGTATTATTTTAACTGGGAAAGTAGGTTGACTTTAACAGAACAATAGTGTTTGTATCTAAGAGAGTATTGTATGTGTTTTGAGTGTCGAATAGCCCAAATAGTTTCATTTTAAACATATTGGCCACAGTACTGTAAATGTTGTTTGGAAACCACTTACCGTCCTATCACTTAACCCAGACCAACACAGACAACCTTGGTTTAAATGTCTTAAAGACTGGACTGGACTGGACTGGACCGGACCAGACCAGACAGGCAACACAGCAGAGTCACTGAAAAAAGTCACTATAGGTTTACTTTACAAGGTCACCACAATTATGGATAAGGACAGACAAGCCACAGAACACAGTCCCTGTTCAGATTAGCTAGCCTTTCAGACAACATGTGCACGCAGTGAGAGCAAAGATAGAGGTGGGGAGGAGATTTTCACATTTTATTTAATGAGTAAAAGGGACTTGGGGTCAATGGCTAGCTTTGACAAGCCCTGAGACAAACAAGTGTTGCCACAGATGAGCTCATTCTATCCTTCACTCCCCGTGTTGTGGTGAGCGGCGTATGATTACAGCCAACAAACTTGAAGAAATAACCTGGTCTATGTACAGCTTTGCAGACAACACACCCATTAAAACAAAAACCCATCCAACCTTTTTCTTAAGTCATGCTATAAATAGGGTATTAACTAAAACAATGACTGTATTAACTGTTAATAAAGCACAGGCATCAAGTCCTTGATTTGTTTCAAGTCTGAAGCTTTTGTGCTGCATGTACTACTGTTGTTAGAGCAGGCTGGGCAGGCCACATTAAGGAGGGCTATTGGACAGACAGCGTGGTAGTATTGACTGGCCTGTAGGCAGGTGGAGGTAGTGGAGGTGGAGACACAACCAGTAATAGGTACTCAGGGAGTGAGAAGATAAGAAAGCTGGAAAAGAAGCAACTCCTATATAAAAAAAAAGTGCCCATTGGAAAGTCAACAACACCAAACACATGACATCAGCAACAACAACACCAACAAATGCAAAAGAGGGTGAATTGCCGGTCAAATTTAACGGTCAACCCTCTAATAAGCCACGGTTGGGGTTTGAAGAATGGGGCCTGGGGATTTAGAAAGTAGATTTTGGGCAGGTTAAAGTCTATGGTGTCTTAGGGTTGTCCGTCTCCATGGTAGCACTCCATGGGTTGAGGTGAGAGGTTAAGGGTTAGTGAGGCTGGCAGGGCTGTAGGGAACAGGGGGGGGGCTGTCTAATTATTCTATTGAAAAGATTGTGGTTAATGTGTTGCTCATGTATCATGTATGAGATTCTATAAGTTATAATATACTTTCAAACATGCCTGTCCAGTATACTGACTGCATGTTCCTATACTAATAGCCTATGTAACTGTAAATATCCATGTGACCTATGATAAAGGGTATAGGATAAAGGGTTTGGTATGATTATGAATTTAACATAATAAGTATAAGAGTGGCAACATAAATCTCTGTGGGCTTGACAGTTGCATCTTGCTCTTTCTCATTACTACAGCTAGCCACCAGAGAATATTATCTCCGTCCACAGATTAGAATAATAAGTCCAGTCAGGTCACTAGGAGGATGGAGGTGGGAGGAAGCAGATATATGGCCAATCTAGCCTAGCCTAAGTACCGGTACAGTCCCCTGTAATTCTTCACATCATGTTTTGTCAGAAAGCATGTGTGGTTCTACAAATTGTTAAAATAGGAGGACTACCATACACCAATTGTGAACACAACACAGCAGATTACACTGTACATCAGTGTTGGCAGCTCCAGTAAGGCTGCCAACAGTGCATATTAACTAGCTAAGAAGCCCCTCAGTCTCCACTGACTACAAAAGGAGTAATTATTGCTGCCAATCATTCAGCATCTCCAGGGACAAATTGGGCTGTGTAGAAGACTTGTTTATCAGACTGCAGCTACAGAGCACTTGTGCCGGACGCCTCTGGCTGCTACTGTCGACCTTTGTTGTGACCTTTTGAGGATTGGGTTCAAAGCTACTGTTTCGAGTTGTGGGGACCATTTAGTTGCTCTCTCTTCTGTGTGCATGTCAGAAGAGCTCATGCTGCAGGAGAAGCCTCCTGTAGAACAGTTAGACATGTTCTAGAATGTGTTAGATGTAGTGTGTGTGTGTAATTGTGTGAAATTAGTGTTGTGGTGAATTTGGAGAAGGAGGTATGTACAGTAGCACAGAACTCAACTCCAGCCCCGGCCCCCCATCGTCGTTACAGCCCTGCCCAGAGAGAGGGATCCCTTACCAGCCGCGACCGAGACTCACTTGGACGTGAGGCGAGGGTCTCCGTAGGGGGCATATGGGGACATGTTTAGGAGGAACTCCTTGGGCGGGTAGGAGGTCCACCTCTGCTGCACGTTGCTGCTGTCATTGTTATTCCAAAAGTCTCTGTCTAGATCACTGCAACCAGAGAAAGAGCACAGGAACAGTCGGAGCAGCACAAAGCCAATCACAGTGGGTCATGGTGGGAGGTGGGAGGAGTCTAGGGTAACATGGATAGAGAAAGAAAGTGGGAACTGGATACAGAAGTAAACAAAAATTGATACATTTCACAAGTCTGGGTAGTGTAAACACAGTAAAATAATTTGGGCAGTTGTAGCAACAAACAACAAAACTCTACTTTGATTCTTCTTTTACAGTAAAAAATAAAAAACAGACCGATTGTTTGGACTGGATTGCAACAAAGTCTATTGTCAGAATTCTGTTTGCTTTGAGGCCTCAAACAGCCGCCATACATCGTACATTCAGTACTTCGCCTGCGTAGGAGATGAAATAAAATTGAAACAAAGTGTTCATTAATACAGACAACAAAGTGTAGTCATAGAGGAGCAGTGGAGTGGGGCTGTAAAGTTTGGTTACTCAGATAAATAAATACAGATATGTGAAATAGATAAATACAACACTCTAGGCAGAGAAAAACAGGGAGTTGAAGGAGTGAGACTGCAGAGGTAAGAAAGTAAAGGGACTAATAAAAGACAGAAAAGTAAGACAAGAGGATGAGAGAGAAAGGGGGGAGTGATGGATTATCTAGAGAAACCATCAACATTATCAGCATCCAGCCCTGGGAAGTAGAGCTGTAACTGTTATTTCTGAACGTTGACAAACCTGTCAACACAGAGAAAAATAAAGGTTATAAGCAGGAAAAATCATTAAGAAGGCCAAATATAGTACCCAAGTTTAAATGGAGGACAAGGTTTGTTTTTTGTTTATTAAGATTTTGTTTAATATTTGTTAGTGACAGAAAAGGCCTGTGTAAGTAGGTAATTGCTGACTATAATTTCAATGTCTATGTTTGTATTCCAGCTCTTACTTGCATTGCACTAAAGGAAATAAAGGCATTGCTGTGGAAGTTGCATTTAAAAGCAAAAGGCAATTCCTCAAGTTGAGAACACAAGTGTATGTCTCGTTTATTTTACATGCAGAAAACGAATGAATGACAAGATGGCGTTGCCCTGTAATCTAACAAGCATGGGGCTCGACGTCATCACAACAATAGAATATTTAAAGGGACCGTGATCCCGGAACATTCATTTTTACGTGTATAACACATTACTTAAATAACTGCATGAAACAACAGTGTGTAGAACCACACTATGAACAAGGGTGATTTATGAAGTCACATTTACTACACACGTCCCCCCAGAATTCACCATATAAGAAAATAAATCATCGGCGAGGTGGTCGTATTGACCGGCCAGAACGGCTGTGTTTTACAGGGGGTCGAGAAGACACTACCGTGGCAGGTGTACCACCATGACACGGGCGTGGGGCATGGAGTGAGGGAGTTTTGGGGGGGAGGGGAGCAGGGGGTGGGTGCAGAGCTGGAGGACGCCTGCGTCGTGGGGGCTGGGCCAATTCAATGGGCCTAGCAACGTCCAAATGAGCTGGTTTGAGGCGGTCAATGGAGAGTCGCTCCGGTTTACCACCCATGTCCACCACAAAATGTTTGTCTCCCGTCTCCAAAACACGGAATGGGCCCTCGTAGGGCGGGCGTAGCGGTCCCCTGTGAGCGTCGTGGCGAATAAAGACGTATTCAGCCGTCTGAAGCCCAGCAGGGATGTGCGACTGAGGGAGGCCGTGACGGGAAGTAGGGACAGGTGCGAAAAGCCTCGCATTGTCCAGTAGTGAGGCCCGCTGGAGAGTCCCAGACCAGGGAGCGGTGGAGGCAGGAACAAAATCCCCTGGAACCCGCAGTGGCTGCTCATAGACAAGCTCCGCGGATGAGGACTGTAAGTCTTCCTTCGGTGCAGTCCGGATGCCAAGCATCACCCACGGGAGCTTGTCGACCCAGTTGCTGTCTTTGAGGCCGGCACGAAGAGAAGCCTTCATCGACCTGTGAAATCGCTCACAGAGTCCGTTAGCCTGCGGGTGGTATGCAGTTGTGCGGTGGAGTTTCGCTCCGAGGCTCTGGTTCACCGCATTCCACAGCTCAGACGTGAACTGCGCGCCCCGGTCAGAGGATATGTCCGAAGGGGTGCCGAAACGGGCAACGCAGGTGCCGATAAATGCTCGTGTCATCTCGACAGACGCCAACGATGTCAGTGGCACAGCCTCGGGCCAGCGGGTGGTCCTGTCAACCATGGTCATCAGGTAGGTGAAACCATGAGAGGAGGGCAGAGGGCCAACCAGATCCACGTTAACATGGTCAAACCGCCTCTCTGGCACCGGGAACAACTCTAACGGGGCTTTCGTGTGGCGGTGTACTTTGGCCCGTTGGCACTCAAGACAAGTGGTAGCCCAGTCTCTTACGTCCTTTTTGAGGCCGTGCCAAACAAACTTCGCCGCCACCAGCCTCTGTGACGGTTTCGAACCAGGGTGGGAGAGACCATGGGTGGCATCAAAGACGCGTCGTCTCCACCCCGTGGGGACAATCGGCCGAGGACTGCCTGTGGAGACGTCACACATGAGCGTGGTGTCGGCTTCACCAAAAACCACATCCTCTATTTTCAAACCTGTAGTCGAGGTCCTCAGGGTGTGCACGTCTGGGTCTGTGGTCTGATCCGCTGCCATGCGGCTGTAATCCAGACCAAGATGGACTGCCCCTGCCACAGCCCGTGACAGGCAGTCCGCCACCTGGTTGTCCTTTCCAGCCACGTGCTGTAAATCCGTGGTGAACTGTAGGACAGATGACGTTGCTGGCGGGCGGACCACGGCTCGGCCACCTTGGCCATGGCGAAAACCAGCGGCTTGTGGTCGACAAAGGCGGTGAAGTGTCGACCTTCCAGAAGGAAACGAAAGTGTCTGATGGCGAGGTAGAGACCCAGCAGCTCCCGGTCGAAAGTGCTGTACTTACGCTCGTTAGTACTCGGCTAAAGAAAGCAAGCGGCTGCCAGGCCCCGCCTACCCACTGCTCGTAGACGGCACCGACAGCATAGTCCGAGGCGTCCGAGGTGATGGCGATGGAGGCTGTGGCTGAAGGATGTGCCAGCATGGTGGCCTGCGCCAGGGCCGCCTTAGTGTCAGCAAAAGCCTTGTCCCTGCCCTCAGTCCAGTCCACAGCGTGCGTGGCCTTACCTTTCAAGGCCTCGTGCAAGGGCTGCATGAGCTGAGCGGCTCGAGGGATGAAACGGTGGTAAAAGTTCACCATGCCGAGGAACTCCTGCAGGGCTTTCACGGTGAGCGGGCGTGGAAACTGTGTGACCGCCTCCACCTTTGATGGGAGAGGGACTGCACCGTCCTTGGTGACTCTGTGTCCCAGGAAGTCAATGGTGGAGAGACCAAACTGGCACTTGGCAGGGTTCACAATCAGGCCATGTTCGTTGAGCCGCTCGAAAAGTGTTCGGAGGTGCGACAGGTGCTGGGATTTGGACATGCTCGCTACCAGAATGTCGTCCAAATACACAAAAAGAAAAGGCAGGTCACGTAAAACAGAGTCCATGAGGCGCTGAAAAGATTGGGCTGAGTTTTTAAGGCCGAACGGCATCCTTAAGAACTCAAAAAGACCAAACGGCGTAATCACCGCTGTTTTTGGAATGTCCAGTGAGTGCATGGGCACCTGATGATAGCCCCGGACGAGGTCTACCTTAGAAAAAATTACCATACCGGCCAGGTGTGCTGAAAAATCCTGTATGTTCGGGACTGGGTATCGGTCAGGTGTCGTTGCCTCATTAAGCCGCCGGTAGTCGCCACATGGGCGCCAGCCGCCACCAGGTTTGGGGACGATGTGCAGGGGTGACGCCCACGGGCTGTCGGATCGGCGGACTATGCCAAGGCGTTCCATGTTAGAAAACTCAGCCTTAGCAACAGCAAGCTTGGTCGGGTCGAGGCGCCGAGCACGGGCATAGACGGGTGGACCAGTAGTGGCGATATGGTGCTCCACACCATGCTTCACGGCAGACGCAGAGAAAGTGGGCTGAGTGAGTGCTGGAAAACCAGCCAGTAGACGGTGGAAGTCATCCGATGGGGAGAGCATGCTGGACAGTCGTATGGAGTCAGCCCCGCTGAGCGTGCACGTATAAGAGCAGAACGTGACAGCGTCGATCAAACGGCGGTTCTTAACATCCACCAACAGTCCATGCGCACACAAAAAATCAGCGCCAAGGAGGGGAACGGCGACTTTTGCAGTGACAAAATCCCAGCCAAACCGATGCCCTCCGAAACACAACTCAATGTACCTTATTCCATATGTGCGGATGGGGGGTCCCATTAGCAGCTTCCATCGGGGGGCCATGGCTGTCGGTTACCATGTCCAAACGGGATGCAGGCAGGACGCTCCTCTGTGCACCTGTGTCACACAGGAAACGTCGTCCGGAGATGCTGTCACGGATAAAAAGCAGCCTGCCTACGCGGCCGACACTCATGGCCACTAATGAGCGCCGGCCCTGGCGTTTCCCAACCCGCCGAAACTGCATGGCGAGCGGCATTTAAGAGCCTTCGGTCCAAACTTCTCGTGATAGAAGCACAAGCCTGAAGAAGACTGCTGGGGGCCTGAAGACTGCTGACGACCTGAAGACTGCTGCCGACAAGAAGAGGTTGCTGCAACAAGTGTGGAATCTTCCATTGTCACAGGAGCGACGTGCGTGGGAAGAAGTGCGGCCATTACACAGTGCCCTTGGCTTGCCAGGAAAAAATTATCAGCCTCTTCAGCCAGTTTTCGACAGTCAGTGATTGTGGTGTTGGCCAATGCAGCTCTGACTTGGGAAGGCAGCTGACGCAGGAAAAGTTGAATGAACAGAAAATCGGGTCTGTGCTCACCCAGGAGATCCAGCATACGGTCCATGAGCTCAGACGGTTTGCTATCACCCAGTCCTTGGAGGGAGAAAAGCCTGCTAGCTCTCTCAGCGTCGGACAGTTCAAAGGTCTTTAACAGGTGGGCTTTGAGCGCTGCATATTTCTCCGTAGCTGGAGGATGTTTAAGGAGACTCACCACTCTGGTTGCTGTTGAGTTACCGAGAGCTGACACAACGTAGTAGTACCGTGTTGTATCAGCGGTTATCTCTCGCAACGCGAACTGCGCTTCAGTCTGGGCAAACCATGCCGACGCTGACGATTCCCAGAATTCGGGGAGTTTGAGGGTGACAGCGTTCGCGGTCATGGTCGAGTCGTGTTTGTGAATACGTCAAGCAAACAAACGTCGGGGTCACCAGTGTGGAAGTTGCATTTAAAAGCAAAAGGCAATTCCTCAAGTTGAGAACAAGTGTGTGTCTCGTTTATTTTACATGCAGAAAACGAATGAATGACAAGATGGCGTTGCCCTGTAATCTAACAAGCATGGGGCTCGACGTCATCACAACAATAGAATATTTAAAGGGACCGTGATCCCGGAACATTCATTTTTACGTGTATAACACATTACTTAAATAACTGCATGAAACAACAGTGTGTAGAACCACACTGTGAACAAGGGTGAATTATGAAGTCACATTCACTACATTGCATTGAATATCAGTCAGAGAGTGACCGTCAATATAACTTGGGATGCTACAAGATGTGCATAAACTCTCTCTCCAATCATCTGGTTGTTGAATACTTATACACCCAGAACCTGAAAGGATTGTCACACCATTCTAGTAGAGACAGACAATAGTGTCCACATCAAACTGGCATTGCTGAGGAAAAGGATTGCTGAATTACAGATCCAGGAGGGACCTACAGCTGTTCTTGTGTAATAGTAGCGTAGTGTAATAGTACCCTGTGGGTGCCACATCAAAGGTAAGGGGAGCCTTTTAACAAAATCCCGGGCTGCTTTATGCACTTGCTGTCCCTTTACAAATCTGGTAACGTAATAAAAACCTTGTTTTTACATTTTCTGATGATACCGCCATTCTCAGTCTACTGCACAAATATTTCAGTACCTCAGCCTATTTTTCTGAAATAGAAAACTTTGTGCAATGGTGTGATGCTCACTACCTCACTCTGAATGTTCTCAAAACTAAAGAGTTGGTCTTAGACCCAAGATCAGTAGGGGATCATACACCTGTCATACACGACTCACCCATGAGCAGGTCAACTCTTATAAATATCTTGGAGTTCACTTAGATGACACTTTTAGTTGGCATGTGCATGTTGACATCTTGTGTTCCCGTCTACAGCAGAGACTGTATTTCCTACGCAGACTGAGGGTATATGGGGTGAACAAAAAAAATATGGTTTTATTTTACCAGGCAGTGCTGGAGAGTTTAATTAGATATGGGATGTCATCCTGGTATGGCAACCTCACTGCAAAACTGAAAACTAAACTCGCTCGTCTGGTGCACACGGCCATGAAGGTCATTGGGAAAAGCACCTACCAGACCTTGCAGTCCATTTATGAACAATCTGTTTTTAGTCAAGCCCAGAGAATAGCAAGGGACCCTTCTCACATTCTCCATTCAGAGTATGACCTCCTACCCTCAGGGAGGCGATATAGAGTCCCTTGCTGTAAACTCAACTGTTTTAAGAACTCATTTGTTCCAACTTCCATAAAACTTCTCAATGCTGCTTGAGCCTGAAATCTATGTAATAATTGTTATAGTGCCTTTATTACGGTGATCTTTTAGCATGTATTTTTATGAAGTGTATGTATGTGTTATGTTATGGGATATGTGCAATACTTTTATGTAACTGTTGATAATGTTTGGCTGAGGATGTATTGTTTGTTGTTACTGTCAAGGCATTTATGACGCACCACAGAGACCAAGACAAATTTGCCTGAGCGGGACAATAAAGTTCATCGTATCGTAAAACAAATACCGGTATGACATTTAGTTTGGGTTCAGGTCCTAGAGAAAACAAGTATTTTAGGAATAGATTACGGTAGATAAAAATTGCTGTAAACCAGCCCTTGTTGGTACAATGGTGCCTATAGTCCAGTTTTCTTAATCTATTGTCGTGGCCACAACACTACGTACTAGTTGACTAGTGTAGTGTTTAACAAATTGAGTTAGTTTGTCTTTTCAGAAACAGCTTCACAGCAAATCCTGCTTTACATTGTCCCAGGTTTTCAAAACAGTCCTTGGTGAAATGGTTTGTGCAAATGTGTCGAGGGTCGAACTGCACAGGGATCTTCTACGCTACGGTATAGACAAACATCATGCCCGTCTAGTCAATGTTAGCTAGACTCTAGCTCATCTTATTTTTATTAACGCTGATTTGCAAGGAATGCAAGAATAGCTACATAGCGAAAACACCTAGACTGTAGGCAAGAGCATAGGTTGAATGTGTGTGATGATTTAACCTAGTTTATTGGCAATGGGGCTATTGTTATTTCATGTTCCTGTGTTTCATTCAAATAAATAACCTGTGTTGTCATGTAAATCTACAATTAAAGATGCATGTTTGTCCAGATCTATTTTTCAACAAGATAGCTAGAGCTAACTGAAGCTGAGTTGAATCACGATGAGTTGAATCACGACGTTTGTTTGCTAAGCTGTAGTGCTAACGTTACCCACCTAAGGCGATCCTGTTTGCTTCGACAACAGAAGTGGAAACTAACGTAATCATTTGTGTTGTGTAGACACAATAGATTTATTTGTAAGTCTCCACCTTCTTGTCTCAGTTAGTGCTGTTGGCCGTCTTTGCTCCGCAGCTTCACTCGTTTTAAACCAACCAATCAGCGCGCAGCTCATCTATATATTCATGAGAATACCATAAATGGAGAAAACCTAGCGTTTTTCCCGGGAAAAAAATGCTGGATGTATAAGGGGGCATAGAACAGCACCCGGGCCAAACAATGTTTTCAGCCCAACCAATGTTACATACCCTATTCGGAGACCTTAAGGAACAGTGTGAAATACCCCAAAAACCCAGTCAATCACCCCTTTAAAGTAACTAATTACAGTTACTATTTACATGTCTTATAAAGTAACTAGATACGTTATTTAATTTCTAAGACAATTCACCTTGGTCACTCTTATGCCCAGAAGGCACATTTAATGGGTTGACCTCAGCAATAGAACATATTGTACTGAATATTCAGTGTCACTCACATATAACATGATCAATCCTCATTATACAGCATTATTTCACCATAATGAAAAACAATATTTGCATAAGTTCTTGAATAAAGAAACTCTTTAATCAATAAATAATTTAGTAAAATGCCAGGCAGAAGTCTAGAAGTTAGGGCGTGTTCACACTTGACTTATTTTTTTAGAAAAAAGCGCTGCCTTCAGCGCCTTTTGAGCGCCTTTTTTAGAGCTTTCAGCGTGAGAATTCTGTAACCTGAACGGGAATCATACATTCTAGCGATACATTATTATCCGTCATTTTCCGTTGGTTACCTATTGACAGAATGACAGCTAGAGTTAGCTACTATCGCGAATAAAATGCAATTACTTGCTTTAGCTTTGGAGTTTGAGGACGCAGCGGCCACTCACACGTGTTTTTGTTTATTTAATTTAAGTGTTTGTCCAAAAGTTTGCCGTGTTCGTCTCGTCTGTCTGCGTCGGATTACATGAACAGTCAACAAATAGACATGTGCAAGAGCAAGATTTACAACATATTTAATGTAATTAGCAAGTGAAATGTATTGTAGCGACCCAGGGGTTGGTCACATGTTAACTCGCGCTGTTGCGCAAAGGATTGTGGGTAATGGGTAAATCTCATACTTGTTTCATGTTTAATTAATGTTGTATGCATGTTTGAGTGGAGTGTTGTCGTTCTGTCTATTAGGTTTGTCAATGGATAATGTTAGTAACTATAAGTTGTGTTTTTGTTGTTGTTGTTGCCATAACTGTGAATTGTATGTGAATTAATGACTTGTTGTTGGCATACCCATGTGATTGGTGGTGTAGTAATAAAACATGTAGTCGTGCGGTGTATGGGAAACAGGCCCTCTGGCTCCCCTTCAGCCACAGTGGTCAGCAAAGGTATCGCAAGTTTCCGGGGTCGAGCTGTGTATGGGACACGGCTTGCGATCACTTTGTTGACTGTGTGGTGGGAATCAGAGTGTCGACTCCCCTCTCTCTCTCCTTGCTTTCCCCCTCTTTTTCACCACTTGGCTGGAGACAGAGGCAGAATTCGTGGCCTGACCGCGGTTCTGCCAAAACCTCCAGCCCAACCACCCCAGCTGCGGAACACCCAGAACAGGCCCGGAACCCTCCGGTGCCACAGGGCCTGGTGAGAGGCAGGAGACGGGAGAGCAGGAGGAGGGTGCCAGGTCGTGGCAGACTGGCCCTGACCCCTCCAGCGTATCCCGTACCCCACCGACTCCCGGACCCTCCCAGCTGCGGAACCCCCAGGTCAGGACCGGAAGCGTCCGGTGCCTGCTGGCCCCGGTGAGAGGCAGGAGGCAGAGGAACAGGAGGAGGGACTAGGTCGTTGCAGACCGGTCCCACCCTCGACTCCCAGTACCCCAGCATCTCCCGGATCCCCCTACCCCCCCCCTTCCTTGCGGCTGGCCAGACCGCTCGACGGAACAAAGTGTCGGGATCGGGATCGTTTCCCGCCAGACCAGACCCGGAGGAAGGAGGGAAGGACGGGCAGGAGCCCCACCACCTACGCCGAGAGCAAGCAGGCCACAGGAGAGTGGCACACCCTAGGGCCAAGCACTCGGGTGGCCCTGCCTTGCTCTCAGGTCTCCCTCTGTCCACACAGGGAGACTCTCCACTCCAGACCAGACGGGAGGAGGGCCAGGAGCCCCAACACCAACGCTAGGAGCAGGCGGGCCACAGGAGAGTGCCGTCCCTTGGGGACGGGCTACCGAGTGGTTTTAGCCTGCTCTGAGTCTCCTTCTCCCCCCCACCCTTGCAGGTTCGGGGGACACGCACCACCACCACCACCATGGCTGCCAGGATGAACCCTGGGGCGATGAGACGGGTGAACGCCGTCCGAGTGACAGTGAAATCCGAGGAGGCTGCCGGGGACGGAGCCACCCAAGGATCCACAACCACTGCAAACGACGACAGGACAGCAAGACAAGACGACCGTAATGACCCGCCTGGAATTCAGCAGAGCCATACTCCAACGAGGTATGGGCTTTGAGCCGACCGATCTCAACTGCCTGGTGAAACCACCCTCAACCCCCAACACCTTTGAGGTGAGTTTCAAAACACCACAACTCCTGGAGCAATTCTGGACCATGTACCGTCAGAACAAAAATAACCCGCCATTCAGCCACCTCATCACAGAACCACTATCGGACAGGGAAAACAAAGTAGTCACCATTCAATTCCATAACGAAGCGATCCAGGAGTACGACGTGGAGGTTTGGCTGCGCCGCTATGCCCGCGTCAACTCTGGAGCGAGGAGGGTCCTGGACGAAGATGGAGTGTGGACCGGGGCACGAAAATGGCTGGTCCAGCTAACACCGGATCCTTCAGCGGTGGGCGGTGTCCAACACATCCCCAGCACCATCAACCTGGGGAACCATAGGGGCACCGTCCACTACTACGGCATGCCCAAACTGTGCAGGATCTGCGGCCACCTTGGACATCTGGCCGCGGCCTGCACAAAGACCATCTGCCGCATCTGCAGAGGGGAACACCCCTCTGCAGAGTGTACTAATACACGCCCCTGCAATCTGTGTGGGCTTCAGGGACACCTCTACAGAGACTGCCCCCAATCCTACGCCAGCAGGACGAGGAGGGCGGCCACCGATGCCGCTACCACCACCACAGCACCGCCTGGACCTCCACCCCAGACGGAGCAGGCCGCCCCTCCTCCACCCCAGACGGAGCAGGCCGTCCCCCCTCCACCCCAGACGGAGCAGGCCGACCATCCTTCACCGACTTCCCCCACCCCAAACCCGGACCCCCCCCCCTCCCCCACTTCAGACTCTTCCACACCCTCACTGGTCATCATTACCGACACAGACCCGACCCCTGACTCCCCCGACCACCCGACTGACACCCCCCTTCCCTCCCTACCACTGGGGGCAGTCTCAACCCCAACAACGCAAACGGACTCTGACTCCACCGACATGACCTCCCCAATAGACTTGCCGATTCGCACCTCCACCCCTGCCAGGCCGGTGACCGTGAGGGAGCCGCTCCTGGTAGGGATCATCATCCCGCACGACCTACCCCCACACTCCCAGTCACTGTTCACAGAACAGAACAGCACCCCCCCCACCGACTTGAACACAGTCATCCTGAAGAGGAAGCGCATCAACACCGCCGCGACCTCTGAAGATGACTCCAGCCCGGACTCTGACTCCCCGTCCCCCCCGAAACCACCACCAAAGCCTCCAGGCCCCCCCTCCCCCCCTCCTACCCACCCCCTCGCCCCCCCTCCTTCCCACCCCCTCTCCCCCGCTCCCCCTCCTTCCCACCCCCTCCCCCCCACGTCCCCGCCTCCCCAGGTCCAGACACCAATCCCCCACAGCAGTCTCTGAACCCACACAGGATCCGACCGGCCAGCCCCGGCCCACCAAAGGACCCTCCGTGCCAGCCAGGCCTCCATCACCAGGCAGTCAGTGGGGGGACGACAAAGCCAACCAGGGGGAGGTGTCCTACCCGGAAAAAACAGAGGAGGCCATCAGGAACCTCCTCATCATAGCCAAAGAAATCGCCGGACCCATCACACCATCACAATGACCATCAAACCATTCACTCACGGCTGTCTCCCCACCAGAGAATCAAAGCATCAACGGCACATAGCCCGTACCGGGCTCTGCCCCAGGCGGGTCTGGGCCCTGTTTGTTCCCTCTGTCTCCCTCTACAGGAAGATCATCTTGCCTCGCTTGGCGGCGGACTACATCCCGTTCGGTCCTCCGGGGGGCTGGACGTCCCCCCCACCTACAACACCAGTGGAGGACCGTCGGCGCCGTCAAGCAGGCGATATGGGAGACAAGGAACATCAGGGTCTACCACGCCACCACACCAGCTCCACACCCCGTCCTCCGTCCCCGAAGGCCGGCGGCGTTCCCCGTCCAACAACCTCATCGCCCCCACCACCATCACCACCATCACCATCTTCCTGGCAGCCACCACTCACCCCACCCGTTCCGGCACCAAGCCCGAAGACCCGGGGGCACCAACACCAGCCCCCAGTACGAGGGTCCGGAGAGGAGAAACCCGCCACACCAAACGGGAAGTACACACGCACATCTCACCCGCACCCCAGTACCGCTGTTCACTCCCTCCTTTCCTCCCCTCTCCACCATCTCACAGGGTTCCAGGTTGCCGACACCATCCCGGCAGCAGCCCCGGTCAACCCCCAAAGACCGTTCATCACCCCTCTCCGGCACAGCAGCTGCAACACCTGGAACCTTCCCCCCCGGACCCCGAAAAGGACACCTCCCCCGCCCCCTCCCGGCACAAGGACAACACCCCACCCCCTCCCCCTTCATCAAGAAGACTGGCCCCTCCAACCCCCCCCCACCCACCACCCACACACCCCACCCTACATGCTGGACACCACAAGAGACCTCACCACAACACAGGACACTGGCACTGCACATGGACTCGGCCCGACCTGCAGCACCCCCAACCGTCCCTGGAGGAGGGGATACCCCCTCGAATGGCTCCTCCCGAGGTTTCTTCGAGATTTTCTCTAAAGAGTTTTTGTGAGGAGTTTTTCCTCGCTTTCTTGGAGGGTTTTTAGGTTGGCGCAGGAAGGGCCAACACTGTTTTGTAGTTTTTCTGAGGTAATTGTCACTGGGTAATGTGTAAATGACGTATTTGAATTGCACTGGTGATTTGTGGTGGAAGTTTTAACGTGTATTTGTCAATACATGTGAAACGAATTTTGGTAAAACCAATAAAAACCGTATGGGAAACAGGACAAAAAGGGAAGTGGGATGGCGCAACCACGCAGGATGGAGGTATAGATTGCAGATCTGGAAGAGACCATTGAGAGGACTCGACTACACCTGGAGAAACGTAGGCTGCAGATGGAGCGTTCTTGGAGAAGATGCCGACGGGTCCAGCGTGCCACGGCCTCATCGCCCCCTAGAGGCCGGGAGTGAAACTACAGACAACACAGCCATAGCTCTGAACATCCAACCTGAGCTGCCTGGGGCGTCTCCACAGGTGGATGTTGGGGCCAACCTGCCCCGTTCCGCAGCCATGCCCAGAACGCCAGCGAAGGTGCCAAAATACAACGGAGAGACACTGCTGGAGCCATATCTTGCCCAGTTCCAGTTGGCAGTGTGGCACGGAGGTTGGAACAGTGAGGAAGCTGCCACTCATCTGGCCCTGGCGCTGGAGGGGAATGCGCTGCAGGTGCTCCTGGATCTGACCCCTCGAGAACAGCGGAACCTAGAGACCTTGACTGGGGCCCTGGAGAGACGGTTCGGGCAGCAACCATTCCCTGACCAGAGTAGGGACAGGCTAGCCAGTTGTCGCCGCCGGGAGGGAGGGAGTCTGGGCGGTTTCGCCGCGGACATCCAGCTCTACGCCCGACATGGCTACCCCACGTTCGACGCCGCTGCACGAGGGGAGCTGGCCCTCCATGCATTCTTGAAGGGGCTTATGCCAGAGCAGCTACGCCAGCATGTGCGTCTCACCATGCCCAGAACCCTGGAAGGGGCTCTTCAAGAAGCGGTACGGGCAGAGGCGGTGCTCTGCACTCAGGCTGCCCCACGGCTGACCCCTGTGTCCCTTCCACACGTCCGAGCCATCGACTGTGAGGGTGAGGAGGCCGAGCCAGTTTGTCAGGTGCAGTTTCAGCGGTGGCCAGCCTCAGGTGGGAACCGTCAACCTCGATCAACTGTTCGGTGCTATCGTTGTGACGAACCTGGTCACATTGCCCGTGACTGTCCAGCACCAGCACCAGTCGCTAGAGCACCACGGCAGACGGGAAACGACGTGCAGTGAGGTGGCAAGCTCCTGGCCGGGAAAGCGACATCCTGCAGCTGCTGGTGCCCCGTGAACTCTGCCAACAGGTCCTTCAGACTGTCCATGGCTTGGTGGGGGAAGGGCACTACGGCGTCGCCAAGACCCTCCGCCGCCTCAGGGGACGATTCTATTGGCCAGGATGTCGACGGGACGTGGAGCTGTATGTGCACTGCTGTGACCTTTGCACTGCTAAGAAAGGCCCAACGCAGCGCTCCCATGCCCCATTGCAGCAGTACCTGGTGGGGGCTCCGATGGAGCGAGTAGCCGTGGACATACTTGGGCCCTTTCCAGTGACCGACTCCAGCAACCGCTACGTCTTCGTGGCCATGGATTACTTCACCAAATGGCCGGAGGCATACGCGGTTCCAGAGTGCCATCACAACTGCAGAAAGGCTGGTAGAGGAGATGTTTGCCCGCTTCGGGTTCCCTGCGGAACTCCATAGTGACCAGGGGCGAAACTTCGAGTCCCAGATCTTCAGCGAGGTCTGCTGACGGCTGGGGGTGTCCAAGACGAGGATGACACCTCTCCACCCGCAGAGCGAGGGGCTGGTGGAGCGGTTCAACCGCACTCTGGCTACCCAGCTTGCCATCCTGACCAGCCAACATCAGCGGGACTGGGATCGCCACCTGCCCTTGGTCCTGTGGTCGTACCGGACGGCCGTCCAGGAATCTAGCCAGTGCACACCAGCTGCCCTCATGTTTGGGCGGGAACTACGGACACCGGTGGACTTGGTTTTCGGGACCCCGCCCGAGCCGAAGATTGCTGGGGGAAAGGAGATGGATGGTTGATAGATCGCCTCGAAGTAGTCCATGAGTATGCTCGTCGGGCCCAGGCTAACGCTGGGGTGCGGCAGAAGAGAGCCTACGACACCCGGCGTCGGAAGCTGACCTTCAAGCCTAGCGACAAGGTCTGGGTGTACTGCCCTACTCGCAAGAAGGGGGTGTCGCCCAAGCTATGCAGTCACTGGCAGGGACCCAGTGAGGTTATGGAACGGGTTTCTGAGGTGGTGTATCGGGTGTGCCTGCCTGGTCGGGGGCGAGTGGTAGTGCTGCTACAGGACAGACTATCACCATATCGACCCCTTGCTCCAAGGATGGGTGGAGCAGGGAACGACACCAGCAGCACCACTCGAGAATGTGATTCCCCCTCGATCACACCTTCTACCAGGACAATTCGGCGGCGGCTACGGCCAGGACACTTGAAAGATTACCTGTTGGGTGATGGGGTTGTCGGGGACGACTGACCCCTCAGGTGGGGGCTATGTAGCGACCCAGGGGTTGGTCGCATGTTAACTCGCGCTGTTGGCGCAAAGGATTGTGGGTAATGGGTAAATCTCATACTTGTTTCATGTTCAATTAATGTTGTATGCATGTTTGAGTGGAGTGTTGTCGTTCTGTCTATTAGGTTTGTCAATGGATAATGTTAGTAACTATAAGTTGTGTTGTTGTTGTTGTTGCCATAACTGTGAATTGTATGTGAATTAATGACTTGTTGTTGGCATTCACATGTGATTGGTGGTGTAGTAAAAAAACCTGTAGTCGTGCGGTGTATGGGACACAGGACAAAAAGGTCTTCTTCTCTGCGTCAGATCATTTAGCATCCACTCCTATATAGTCAGTTAGCGCCATCGTTACAGTATTATTGTTATGAACATTACCATGGAGATAGCGTTGGATTACAAGTACAATTAACAGGCTCTGCTAGACATCTGCAAGAGCAAGATTAACGAGGTGTTGGATACTATAACAGTATGGAGGACTAAAAATGCCACAATGAATTAAATAAATACACCATTAAATAATTACTTAAATGTGTCATTAATTAAGTACAATAAGGATTAAATACATAAATGTGTTATGAAATGTGTCATGAAATAATTAAAATACCAATTCATTTTATGTAAAATACATATTTAATTATTTCACTATTTAATTAAGTATTTCATGGTCCTGTTTGGACAATATTCAAATGCAATACATTTACATTTACAAAACGCTAAACAGTGCCCCCAGTCGATTGCATAATACATTTACATTTCACAAAAACGTATTGCAGGTTAGCCTAGGTGCCAGCCAAACTTAACCGCGCCCACAAAATAATTTGGTCGGGAAGTTGGGTCTGGGGGGGCTCGGTCCGGAAAACACTATATTCCGAACAGGAGCTGTTCGGACCAATCAAATTGTCAGGGCGGGCTTTATACGATGATGGACAGATGATCAACAGTAATGTAATCAATCACGTCACCAAAGAGCGCTTGAGTTGAATTTGTTTTCAACAAACATGGCTACCGCTGGAGAGCTGAGATGTTATGATTCTCGATTCCATCGAGTCTGTTTTAGAAGACACCGACAGCGCATTAATTTTGAAAGAGGAACAGAGAAACACAATCAAGGCATTTGTCGATGGAAAATATGTTTTTGCCATCCTTCCTACAGGGTTTGGTAAAAGTTTAATTTATCAGGTCTATCCAATTGAGCGAAGAGGCATTTGTTTTCTGGGTTCGTTTACAACACGCCCATCGATAGTCACAGCCTACCGGAGAGTTTTCAGACTCATATTCTGACCAGAATTATGAGGATGACAACGTCAGGCTAGTTGCAGGTTGCAGTGCTTCATGAATTGTGATATCTGTCAAACTCGCCCATCAGTCAGTGGGTGGGGCTAGCGCGAATCTAGTCTGATCGCGTTGGTCTGAAGTAGATAGAGAGACGATAGAGGATCTTCATTAACTTTCTATTGGTGAGAGACATTTTAGACTTAGCTGAGAATGTGGAAGCAGGACCTGCTGACCCAGAGCATGTAGCGAGTAAAGCAGAGGAACTTATTGAAGTTCTTGGAGTTATTTCCGCACTTTGCAATGCTAATAATCAAGGGGAAGACTCCCAATGTTGGGACAGCGTGCGAGGTGCAGAACCAAATGCCCGGAGTTGCTGAGAGAAGCAGCGAATTTGATTGAGGAAGATGCTGATGCACCCTGCTACCAGAGTCTACATTTGCAGTCACTCTGTGGTCAATATCTTGGTCGGAAAGTGCGGAAATAACTCCAAGAACTTCAATAAATTCCTCTACTTCAGACCAACGGAATGGACACATTTAATAACACATTTATGTATTTAATCCTTATTTTGATTCATTAATGACACATTTAAGTAATTATTTAATGGTGTATTTATTTTATTTAATGGTGTATTTATTTTATTCATTGTGGCACGTTTAGTCCTCCATATAACAGAGACAACCATCAAGGAGCTTGGATTACTTCGCCAGTCCGGGATTACACAGGACCTGACTGCGACTACAGCCCCGATAAAGAGATGTCGGAAACGGTGTGCAAGGAGGCAGAAGAGGCAGAAGACTCGAGGGGAAAGCGCGGAGTTATCCGAGCTAGGCTAGTGGCTAGCCCAACTCGCCCAGCCATACCATCCATCATCATGGCTAACGTACGATCCTTGGACAACAAAATGGACTTGTCTTATCTTAATGTCTTGTCTTATCTGTTGTGCCTGTGCACTTTTATATGTTTCACCGTGGCAGAGTGGGAAACGTCCTATCTATTCCTTTGTATGTCTTGACATGTGAAGAAATTGACAATAAAGCTACTTTTTGACTTTGATAGCCTGGTAACTAAGGTAGAAGGTTACTAGGAAAGGTACACACTTCCCCACTCTCCGCGTCCTGATTGGTCAGCTATCAGAAAGGCGCTTGACATCACCCAGCGCTTTTCTGAAAAGTTAAGAAAATGTAACTCAAAAAGGCGTTGGACGCTGCGCTTTTTCAGAAGTTTTTAAAAGGCGGCTGCTTTTTTAAAAGGCGGACGCCTTTTTCCTTTTCCCATAGGGTTGCATGTAAAAAGCGCTGAAGGCTGCGGTAAAAATAATAAAAAGAAGTCAAGTGTGAACACGTCCTTAAATAACTATTTAGCTGGTCGGCTCCATGATGCCGGGTAAATTGGTCTTGTGAGACTGCACACCAAAAAAACGATGGGGGAACCCACTTGTCTAGCAGATTAAGACATTTTCGTAGGGACCTTGTGAACAGTAGCCTAAACTTTCCTAGACTTTTGGCTACATGCTGTGGGCTCGCGACCAGAAGACTAACTTGAGTAACGCGTTACTTTTTTGAACAATGAACTAGTAACAGATTCATTCAATTAAATAAGTAATGCGTTAAGTTACTCGTTACCTAACAAAAGTAGTCTGACTACTGTAAAGCGTTACAATGTAACACGTTACACCCAACACTGTAAATGAAAGAAATCAAATACAGTTTAGTGGCAGTAGGAGAGTTCCCTTTAATGCGGACACAACCTGGCGCAAATTTGAGCATAACATTTTGTACCGTATATGAATGGTATAAACATCCTCTACCTCCACCCCCTCAATGTTAAACACTTACTTGATGGCTTTATTTTCACCTCGACCGTGCACCGAGTCTGGAGGGCTAGCTGCCTCAACTCCAGGCTTGTTCCTCTTCCCCTAGAGGGATCGAAAGAGAGAGAGCGAGTGGGAAGTAAAGATGTAGGGATAGAGGAGTAGAGCAAGAGGGGGTAAGAGGTAAGAGTGGAGAGAGAGGAAGTGAAGGGAGTGAGAAGCAGCATGAGTGAAATCTTTCCTCTCATCCATTGCAGACAGTGTGTATCAGCTATGCATGGTGTCTTTATTGCAGTTTACATCCAAAAACACTTAACCCGCAGAGGATCCATTACACAGCATTTAAGAAGGCCATCAAGTGCCAAACAGGTTGTGAAATGATTGTGAAAAAGACACAAAAGAGCAACAGTTTGGATGGGAGACAGATAGCTGAGCTTGGATAGAAATGTAGGATCAATCCATTGCTTAGACACAGGCCCTACACCTGATTACCATACAGAGTGAATAATGTGTGATATGTACAGTAAAGATAAACTAGAGAGGGTACAATTTCTGGGGAAATTGTAGGTTGTGCTTGCTTGCGTCGGTTCCAGATGGGTCAGTTTATTATGAAACAAGCTGAACCCCCTTTGAAACAAGCTATTCTAACAACGTTGTCACCAGCAGTGTTTTTCAGATGGAATCGCGATTCAAACAGTACCATCTGATAACTGAACATTTTCCCCCAAACACGTAAATAAGCTTGATATTTATTTATGGGGATTGTCAAATTCAATAGAAGTTTGCTGGAAGCGATCATTGTCAGTAACAAAGCCAAAAGCGACCATTTGGTCTCAGTCTAGAGCCCTGGTTGGAGAAGCTGAATTGTGCATCAGCAGCAAGCTAGCCTAGCTGCTGTTGCTAGCCAAACTTCACTGAATGTGCTGGAAATGAAAAATGTTTCTTTTGACATAAGGTTTAGACTGTGACTTGGAGACAGCGACGCACCACACAAGCTTGAGTTTAAATACATTATTTAATGTGACATTTCTTACTGTGCATGCAACTCTTGAATTACTTAAATGTATGATGCTGCTAGTACACCACGGCACGATACGATACTTGCTGTGCAACAGTCTTAGCCGACTAGCACATCCATGCACGTCGTATCTATGCGTCGTTGCTAACGTGTGCTGACGTTGGGACGTAGGCTAGCACTGAGTTCCCATTGTGCACACAAGGCACTTTTTGCCACAAAAACGTTGTAACCTTCTAAACCGTGCTACTGAACGTAAATAAAAATAAAAGCAACGCAATTGCTAACAAGACGAACCTTTTGACATCGACGTTGTCTATGTAGCCCAAATATTGAGGGATCCATAGGGGTGGAAAAAGAAAGAAGAAAAATAATAATATATATGTGAAAGAACATAGTTGTGCTTTCCGAAGGCTTGAGCACACCCAATAAATGCTGTTTGGATGTGCATCAATGCTGTTTGCATGTGCTTGCAACCCTACACATTAATCTGTATTCATGGTACACACATACTCACAAACACACAAGATGCAGTACTGAGTGACAGCTATATTGTCCAGCTGAGTGACAGCTATATTGTCCAGCTATATTGTCCTGCTTCAGGACAAGCTCTCCCAGCTAAACGTGCCTGATTCCACCTGCTGGTGGATCACAGACTTCCTGTCTGACAGGAAGCAGTGCGTTAAGCTGGGAACACAAGTCTCTGACTCCCGGTCCGTCAGCACCGGATCTCCTCAGGGCTGCGTCCTTTCTCCTCTGCTCTTCTCCCTGTACACGAACAGTTGCACCTCCAGTCATCCATCCGTCAAACTCCTGAAGTTTGCGGACGACACCACCCTTATTGGGCTCATCTCTGGTGGAGACGAGTCTGATTATAGGTGGGAAGCGGCCAACCTGGTGACCTGGTGCAGCCAGAACAACCTAGAGCTCAATGCTCTTAAGACAGTGGAGATGGTTGTGGACTTCAGGAAGAATACAGCCCCACTCACCCCCATCACCCTGGGTGACTCCCCAGTCAACACTGTGGAGTCCTTCCGCTTCCTGGGCACTATCCTCTCCCAGGACCTCAAGTGGGAACTGAACATCAGCTCCCTCACAAAGAAAGCACAACAGAGGATGTACTTCCTGCGGCAGCTGAAGAAATTCAACCTGCCAAAGACAATGATGGTGCACTTCTACACAGCCATCATTGAGTCCATCCTCACCTCCTCCATCACCATCTGGTACGCTGCTGCCACTGCCAAGGACAAGAGCAGACTGCAGCGTATCATCCGCACTGCGGAGAAGGTGATTGGCTGCAATCTGCCTACCCTCGAGGACCTAAACACCTCGAGGACCCTCAGGCGAGCGAGGAAGATTGTGGCCGACTCCTCCCACCCTGGACACTCCCTGTTTCAGTCACTCCCCTCCGGCAGAAGGCTGCGGTCCATCAGGACCAACACCTCTCGACACAAAAACAGTTTCTTCCCTTCTGCTGTTGGCCTCTTCAACAAGGCCAAGGGTTCACACTGACTTATTGACTTTACTTTAATGACTCTAATATTCTGCACTACATTACTGCATCTTGTACATTTGTATTTTTTGTCATATTTGTATTTTTTGTATTTTTATATTGTAAATTAGGCAACTTATATTTTATTGTATATTTTATTTTAAATATAATTCCACTTTAGTATAGATAGTATAGTTATATAGTATAGATATTTAGTATAGACAGTCCACATATTTAAATTTAAGGATACTATATGTTTATTGTATGCACCTTCCTGCCAAAGCAAATTCCTTGACTGTGCAAACTTTCATGGCCAATAAATCCCTTTCTGATTCTGATTCTGATTACTGGACTGGATTATCTAACATGTACAGAGAATAAATCACGGACAAAAACAGTGTAAACATAACCTCATCAAGTAGTAGCAGCAGTAGTAGTAGTAGTAGTAGTAGTAGTAGTAGTACAGTTATAGTAGGTACTTTATTTATCACCAAGGGGAAATTGAGGCGTTCCAGCAGGCAAGAAGAGGAAATGAGAATTGGAAATAAAAATGAAAAACCGTTAACTGATTAGAAAAATAAAAATGCATGACAAATATAATAGGAGAAAGTGCAAAAAGTATAATGTACAAAATACATATAAAGAAAATACCCAAAATACCAAGTACACAGGGCTGGACACATGGTAAAACACAAGGTTAAAATATGGGGTAATACACAAATGAGTGATACAAGTGAGATGTACATGTTCTAAGCCACTTCTGACTCCTAAAGTGCAAACAGGTCAGCTACGTCAACAAAAACCTATTAATTTGCTGGCGATGGTGGCTTGTATACAGTCTACAGGAGTGAGTTTAATCGATCTACACCGGCTACACAAACAATGCAGTATAATTACAGATAGGTAATAAGGATGCCCAAAATGAGTGACACTGGGAGTGATACTGCCCCAACAGCACTCCCAGTAATGCATTACAGAATCTAATGGCTGCGGGCATCCCAACACACCACAGTGAAGGAGATGCCACAAGCTGGTAGAATAGTGAGCAGAACACGTCAAAGAACCTAATCCATCTCATGAAGTAGAGCCTGCTCTGTGCTTTTTTGTAGAGGCCGGTGTTACAAGCCCACTCCAGCCTGTTGTCTAAGTGGTGTCTCCACTGTCTCAACCTCCATCCCCTTCATGACTGGGGTCGAAGGGGCTCCTTCTTCTTGGAGATGTTGAGCTGCGGGTAGTTCCTGTCGCACCATCAAACAATGTCATCCACCAGGCTCATGTACTCCCCCTTCTAACTCCTCCTAACCGTCCCACACATACATAATGGCATCGCCCTTGTGAAGCTTCTCCAGCTCTCTCTTCACCTGGGAAGTTTTGAATGACGTGGAGTAGTTTTGGGGGGAATGTGATGATGGGTCATTGGTAGTGGGGGTATGATGGGGACCAAATTGGAGGGAGAGGAGGTAGTCAAACCTGTAAAGAAACTGTTTTAGCTTGTTGGCCCTGTTCTGGCTACCCTCAGTCGGTCCATCTGTAGACTGTTTGAACCCAGGGATATTCTTCATCCCCGCCTCAACCTGTCCTCTCACAGCTGGTCCTCCATCTTGGCCCTGTATGCTCTCATCCCCTCCGTGATCTGACCTTCAACTCCTTCCGGCCACTCCTTACCTTGTCCTTATTGCCATCTCTGAGGCTTCCTTTTTGTTCAGCCCAGCCATCAGATCGCTGATAATCCAGGGCTTGTTGAGAAAACAGCAAACTTTCCAATCGTGTACAAAATTGTCCACACAGAAGTTGATGTCAGTAACTCAGTCAGAAAGTCTGTCAATGTCAGTATGTAGCCACAAAACAGTCCAGTTGAGCATCATTGGCATACTGTGACCATATCCTCAGTGTTCTGCTGATCACAGACCGCAGCTGGATCTTGGGTAGGTAGAGGGGTTGAGAGGTGCACCATATTGTGGTCAAATCTGCCAAGTGACAAGAATTAAACTGGAAGCTAAAGGATATACAATACATTACAGCACAATATATGGTCTGTCATCACCAGCTGTATCACGGGCACAGCATTTTCTATAATTCCAGACATCTGTGTAGCACCAATTATATCAAGGGCTATCATTATCTATAGGCTAGTTCAAGTTATCAATATTTGTGGCTTATTAATCACTGAATGCATCATAGCACAAGAACAATGTTCATACTACTTTATAAAGGATGCATGTCTTAAAGAATACATTGTGCTTATTAACATTATACATTGTGCTTATTAAAGTAATGTTTTATGTTTTAACTTAGAAGTTTGCTTAGGCCTAAACATAGTCTCATTTAGGGAGTGGGGAACAGGCTGTACTGTGTGCCCTAATCTCTTCATTTCAGGAGCCAGGAGCAACCTTGAACCCGGGCTGGGATGGCACCGGAGCGTGGGGCGCGCCAGCAAGAACAACTCCCGCATGAGAAAGCTCAACCCTCTTTTGATCATTTTGTATGACGGCACTGTAGTCTATAATATATCCTGGGGCAGGGACAGATAGCCAGTTGGACTTCGTGAACCAAGCCCTAACATTGTTGCGGTTAGGGAAACGTAGACAACCCCAGAGCTCTGTACTTGATTTCCAACTGCTGCATTAAAGCTGATATTATCGGACCTCTGCGACTCCAGACCACTCTTTCTAGAACACAGACTTGTGTCATTGAAAACTAGCATTACATAGGCCTATTGGAATAGACACAAAGAATCTCAACCCTTCAAAGCACACTTGACGTTTTCACACACCAGCATCATTTTAGTTTTTACTTCTCAATGTCTTTCAGAAAGAGACTCAGAAAGAGAGAGAGAGTAAAAGAGAGAGAGGGAGGGACAGAATTGTTCTCTTCACTGAAACACTGAAAACAAGCTAATATAATTATCTTTGAAATGCTCCCTATGTGCTGTTGCACAGTGTGTGGGCCAACAGACCCACACAGAGAATGACAAAGATGTGAAGTGTTACGTGTACGCCTAGTGGCAAGGTGTTAGATGAATGGTTCATATTTCTTTCTCGGAAGTAACTTTTAAGTATAACACTTTAGTGGAACGGTGGCCTTGCACATGGTGGTGATTGAAAGGGGAGTGGTTGTGGCTGTGTTGTCATGTAAATCTACAATTCAAGACGCATGTTTGTCCAGATCTATTTTTCAGCAAGATAGCTATAGCAAACTGAAGCTGAATTGAATCACGATAGTTTGTTTGCTAAGCTGTAGTGCTAACGTTACCCTCCTAAGGCGATCCTGTTTGCTTCGACAACAGAAGTGGAAACAACTAACATAATCATTTCAAATGATATCTAGTCGATCTTTTTAAAACTGTGTTCGTTCATGTCCAAAAATATCAAGTTTCTGGCTATCGGTCAAAAATGAGATTAAGAACATTTTTAAGATTGATATTTCACTAAACCCATATCATTTTGTTTTGGGACTGGATGCAAAATGTGAGCGTAGATACAGGTACATTCTTCGAGTGGCTCTGTATGCTGCACGCCTCACAATACTACATAAATGGTTAGATGAAGATCCTCCTAATATTGCAATGTGGTATGAAAAATGTATGTCCATCTGGCCATTGGAGAGACTGTCACATGTGGTGCGAAATACACTTGATGTATTTGTAGGAGAATGGTCCCCATTGGAATTGTACCTGGGGGAGGAATGGTCTAGAGTGATGTGTATAGGGGTATGCATTTGAGGAGAGACTGGAGAGCCACACGAGATATTTGATTTGGCACTGCATCTACAAGTTATATTTTAGTTTATGTTATTTTTTATTTTATTTCTTTTTGTGACTGTCTGTTTGTGTCTCGTGGTCTACATGTCTGTGTCACTTTGTGGTTCCTTGTGTTGTCTCACATAAAAAATAAAATCTGCTGAGTCCACACCGCGTCCGCAAGGCAACATGTCGGCGCTTGGTGTAGCCGTAGCGTAACCGGTAGGCTATCTTCTGTTTTAGAATTGTATTATTTAAATAAAATAATGTGCATAATTACAGTAGGCTTTTTTACCCCCGGCCTGTATTTGGGGCCCGGCCTTTATTTGTCCGTATCGACCACGCCCCCAGCTACTATCTGAAGCCCGGCCTCTAATTGTATCCTGGTCTTTATTTGAGGATTTACGGTATGCTAGTAGGCCACGCAAAACAATCTTTCTTCCATTTTTCATAGTTTTTGTCAAAGAAAGCAGGATTAATTGTGACCAGATTAACTGGCCGGTAAAAGTGGTTGGTATGCCCAGTGGTGCCTGTTAAGCATGCCCTTTAACCATTTTTTTCTTAGTTCGAAGATAGAGAGTGGGTAAAGACAAGAAAGTTGTAGAACAGTACAGAAGATACAACCAGCTACAGGGTTTGGTCAAGAGGCCAAATCAAAATCAGCGAAAAGCTTGAATGGAAAATTTGTTGAATGAAAAAACAGACATAACCAAAATGGGGATGGAGGGGGGAGGCAAATTGCAATCTCTTCCTGGGATCCAAACATTTTTGCGACGCCCCTGGTCAAAATATATTGGTTGGTATGAGTATGAGTCTTGTGGAGTAAAACACCATAACATATTGTACGTACATACAGCATGTGCATCTTACTTTAAGTGGGAATAGTATGAGGGACGTACAGTATGTACTGTTTATATTGCACATGTAGTATAGAGAAAGAGTTAAAGCGATGAGAGAGAAAATGAAGGGGAAAAAATGAAGGAGAGACATATTTCCAGGGCAAGATCAAAGGCATGGGAAGAGTCAGTGTCGCTCAGGCAGCAGCCAACAGCTCCGAGTGATGTGCTCATTACCATATGAATCATTAGCATGAGCTGGAAGCTGTAGACAAGGTGGCACACCAGGCCAGGCCACACAAGCACACACAGATCTACATATAGATAGACGCACATACAGTAGATACAAACACGCACAAAAACACAAACGCACACAATCTAACACAATTTACACAATCTAATAAAACATCACAACACAAGCCATATTCATTCAACAGCACAAGACATGTTTTGTAATGAGTGTAACATGCATGAATGTGTAACCAATAAATATTTCACCACCAAGTGTTGTGCACATTAAGAGTAGATGCTAGTAGTGTTACATTCAAAATATTTTTGCTCTATTCTCAGGGGCAGGGTTTTACTGTAGAGAGTATGTCCTTAAGAACAAAAGAGGAATGTTCAAGCTCCCGTGTCCATGTGTGATGCTATCCATTCATTCTGGCCAGACAATGAGGTGGTTTAACCAGAGGCTAAAAGGAGGAGTGGAATTTGTTTTATTTATTTACTTATGTTATGTTATTTAAATATGACATACTTCATAATGCAGAAGGGTGAGAGAAACTCACATTGAGGAGATTTAAATCAAAGAGATTATTTTGTCACCCGAGTGTCGGGTCAATGAGCCGTCTCTATTCTCCAGTTATAGACAAAAGGGAGGGACAGAAAGTGCATTGCTAATTATGAATCACTGATAATTACCTGGATATCCAACTTGTCTACACTAATGGCATCAGGCCTTGGGGGGGGCGGGGCGGGGAAATGCGCACCTCGATAGCACCTCTCTCCCGCTTTGCCTTTCTGTTACGTCTGGACCAGCGGATCCACGTCGACGCTCGGATTCACCAGAGTACTGAGGGCAGCGCTATCCAGTGCGTTGCGCACCATTGCGCACACCTGTGTTTGTTTGCTCACCTGTTTCTTATTATCATTAGTAAAGTATATAACCTGGGTTTTTGTTTTACTTGGTTGTCGGTTATTATGCGTTACACTGTCCTGACGTATCTAGAGTCAGAGGTTTTCGTTGTTATTTGAATTCTGTGCCTCCGTTGTTGTAAATCCCTGGAGGGTTATTAAAAGGACCATCGAATCTGCACTTGCCTCCTCATTCCTGCAAATACCGTAACACTTTCTCTCTCACACACACACGAGAATCATGCAGACACTTCTGTTTAGAGGCAAGTTTGGAATTGGTGTGTGTGAGACAAAAAAAAGTAGTGTGTGCGTACTTAATGTGAGTGTGTATGTCTGTATGTATGATGCAGCACAAGAGGCTATGACTTCTGACTTACAATACTATGACTTCTGATGTCAACATTTTTAATTCTAGTACACACAAGTAATTCATTATGTAAAGAAAAAGTGTATCTTATAAGCGCAGCTAGTTCAGGCATGGCAATCTGGCAGCGCGCGTCATCCGCTCATTACCACACCTGTTAGCCAGCACAAGCCCATTGGGCCAAGTCCGATAAGACGGCATTATGAGGCCGTGCAGATACGCACACACACACTCGCAGCCCAATTGTTGTATGATCAGTGCTGCTGCCATGTCGTTCGTATTCCTGCGTTATCGGTTGTTGCTTTCGCCTGTTACTGTGCTATGTCCGGCTCTTGCGATCCGGTGGCGGACTGTTTGTTGTTGGGGGAGTTTGCGGGAGGTTTTGGGCATTCCCCCGGATTCGCACCCTCTGAGAACCACCCCGATGGCGGTCGCGACGATGCAGGTATAGCAGGCCCGGCTTAACTTGCGTCGGCTCAAAGATCGTCTATCATCTAGGACTGGCCGGTCCAACGCATCCTGGACTCTATGTACATCATGGTTGTGTCTCTTCCCTTGGGTGTAATCATAGGGAACTGTACGTTGGTGGCGTGCAGCGAGGCCGCTCCTTTCTCATTCCTTTTCTTCCCGAACGGTGCATGCTAAGAGGGCTCTGGTCCAGGGAGGAAGACCCTGTGCTGGTAGCCCCTCTGGGCGTCGTGGTCTCAGGCGGACATAAGTGCTCGAGTCGTCGCGCTGGAGGAGGGGTCGGCGACGGCGGTGGATCCGCCAATCCCCGGTACTGCTTCGGAGTTGCTCCCGTGGCCTTTGGGTTCGCATGGATTTCAGGGGAGGAATTACGTGATCCGTGTCTTCAGACACCACTGGCTGGAAATCAGGAATGGCGTACCCGAATGAGAGGGTTTGTGTATCTTGCTCTTTAAATGGATGGTATGGAATTAATTGCCATGGCTTTCAGAAGTAGTCTACACAGTATCAATATCAGAACGTATGAGCCGGTGCTTTACTTAACAGCTTGTCAATGTGTTCATTGTTATTCTCATTTATTTCAGGGATGCTCTCAACAGTAAACCTGTACCTGCGCAGAGGTAGCAGAGGCTAATTCTCGTCTGCTGTCCCTGGCTGGATGTTCGGGCAGGAAACGTACTAAATGTCAATAACATGCGAAGGTTAAATATGGTATCCCTATCCCTTATCGGTAACTCGTCGAGTAGCTTAACAGTATCTGATCGTTCGTGTGTGGCCCACAGTAGGTTACCATCACGGATGTGTGATTTCGTGTGTGTTCTAGCTCTATGCGCTTACGCTGGTGTGGCAAACGATACTGGCAAGGGTAACGTATGGGTTACACCAGCTTGTAGTAGGCCTAGCGTTGCTAGCTACGAGTGTCATGCTAAGTAGCTACTTGCCGGAAGGAACTAGCTAGCTAGCTACGGTTTGGGGATAACTCATGCTTTGGGAGCATGGGGATAATTGAACTCATGCATGTAAGTACGCCGAGTGTGGCAATGCAAGTGTAGTTGACGTATGATGGGCCGTCTGAGTGCCACGTTGTGGCTAGTAGTGGGTCGATGCTAACGTGTGAGGATTGTTGCATCATCGCATCAAGGGACATCTATCTACATTACATGCTTTGACGCATATTTTTTATTGTGACTGAGTTTACATTCGTCATTTAGCGGACGCTTTTATTTCAGTAATAATATTTCGATTCACAGCGAGTGCATAGGTTTATCAGTTCCGACTAACCAACGAGTGCAACGGTCCCTCTTGCGTGATCTTGTTCTGGAGGGGATGGACTAAACTCTGGCATTCAAGCAGACGGCTATTTCTCTTCCTGCCTGCAGGTCAACGATCCCTGGTCCGTGCTTCTGCTGCATGCCTCTCAGTGGCACCTAATCGGCGTCGGTGGGGTGGCAGCTGTAGCCTACTCTCGGTGGTGTGGTGTTCGGCCGCCGCAGCGGCCCGCGCACATCGACATGCTGTTGGTGGCTCCGTGTTGGTTCCTGGTGATGAGCACCAGTCGGCATTGTGCACCTGCTGGACGATTTGGTAGTGGATGTTCCGTCGTCTCCGCCCACGCTGCATCTCGGTGTTCGGACGCGTTCGATTGCGTGGACATTTCACTGTCCTTTGAGTAGACCGTAGGCATTCACGTGAGTTTATCGGCATTTACTGATAGCGGTTCATGCGGGCGTCGTTACTCTTAGATACCTGGAGCGTGTTCTTGGCGTCGTGAGGGCCACTTCGGGCTCCGCTTCTATGGCGTGCAGAACTTTGTCGTTGCGGGGGCCGGGGGCATTTACTTCCGCTATGCATCATGCCTCAGGGTTCGCGTCCCCTCTGTTGGACTTCTCGACACATGGCAAATTTTCGGGATCGGCGTTTTCAGTAGGCTGCGCGGCTGTCTGCACGGCATCAGTTCTTCTATCACGATTCTAAAACAATGCCGTCATTTCTCAGACGGTGCTAGACCTTAAGCCCGGGTGCGTGGTGCACATGTAGGCCTATGTTGTCTGCCGGCGAATACATGAGGAAGTATTTTCAATCCACACTGGTGGATAAAGGATGCAACTTGTGGTTCTATGCTGGGGCGAAGGAGCGCACAGCGCAGACATGTTAAACACTGGTATCAGGTATTCAATTTATTGTAGGTGTTCGGAGTCCTGAGCAAGCTGCTGATCAACGGGAAAAGAGCAGCATTCAGAATCAAGATTACTTATACTATTATTTTACCCACCTTGCACATATAGGCCACTGAGGTTAGGTTGGTTGAGGGTAAGTTCTGTGGGCGTATGTGAGCCTTCTGACATTGCTTGTATAGGACAATGCCCTTCGGATTACCGGTGTCCAACTGAACAAGGGTATTTCGGGCCCTATATGGCGATTATACTCTTGAGTCCGTGTTTTCACAACCTTTTTAATGTTTCACGGTGTGGGGAATTCACCACTATTGTGCAGTGAATGTTTACTGTGTCCTGAACATTCCAATCTGATACTATATAAAGACACCTCTTGTGATTGCTCGAACTAACTTTTGTTTACTCTCCTTTATGTCGCGGTACCTGCTATGTCGCCTTCCCGGGCGATGCCTTCTGAGTCCCTGTTGTCACCGATGCCAGCAAGGAAAATAAATCCTGGTTCGCAACGATTCGCTGTGGGCTGTCCCCGGATTGGTATACATCGCAATGCTTCCGGATTGGGGCTGCCACCCGGGCATATTCAGTGCTAGCCACGCTGAGATGTTGGGGACTGGTCGTCCTCGGCTTACGAGCGCTATGTACGCCCCAATGCCCTGGATATTGTAGGAGTCCAAAGATCTATGAGCTTGAGGTGAAGAGCTTTGCGGCCAAATGGTCAAATTATGGATTGCAGTGTGCAATACACAAGCCTGCATTAGAGATGGTGGCTGAGTCGGCTGTTAACCCATAACAGTAGAATATCTCTTTAGATTTCGGTTCAGACGTGGTGATCCGCAGACGTGCTCTGATCTGGTAGCTATCAATCAGAATCCATGGTGTCAAAATCGAGATATCTCTAGAGATGCCCTGGACTCCAGGGAACGGCGGGTGCTCTGCTGACACATTTGTTTATTCATTCTCACATAGTTACTGTCAAGTTGTCGGAGTTTTTGGTTTGTTGTGCTATTCCCCAACTTGAAAAAGGGACTGAGTTTTCTACATGGAGGTGTGGGTAACTGGATTTCACTCGAGTTGCTGAATGACTGAGTCCCAGGCAGTAGCTATGTTTCCACTTTTCCTTTTTTCTTTTTCTTTTAATTTGTCACTCAGCCATTGGCCATTAGCAAATAGGTAAAAAACCTTCAAAGACAAACATAGAACACAAGTTTTCAGCAAAATTGCACACAACAACAGTACACAAACACCACCATGTGCAAAATACTGATTTCAATGGCAAAAAACACAATCCAACGATGCAGGAGCAGCAGCAGGCTTTGAAGGAAGTAAGATTTAAAGTTAATTTCTCTTACCGGCTGCCTCTCCAAACTTTGTAGACTCAGATCTCGCACAACACTCCACAAACAGCAGCACGAGCGAGTTCTTTCCAGTGTTTGCTGCTGTTTCAATTACTCTCTCGTACCTGCTTGGAGTAATTAGGCCCTGTAATATCCTCCTCTGTGTCGCGCTGATTTGACCTTGATTGACTTCAGCTGGTTTCTGCTGCTCCCAATTTAAAGTGAAAGCGTCACCTTTTTTCCCCCAGTTTTTTCCCCGTATATATATATATTTTCCTCTTAAAATCCCACAAGTGAAATTTAAAACCACAGTTTGACTCGACAGTTACATTGATGGTACATGCACATGCGCCTTGCGTACATCTTTGGGGTTGCCGACGGGTGCTAGAGGAATGGGTCTCTAGAGACAGCTGTAACTCTGCCCTGTATGGATGAGAGGCTTCCGGATCACAAGCATTGTAGAATGTCTCCGTAGATCTTGGCTAGGCACTGGTGATCCGCAGACGTGCTCTGATTCGGTAGCAATCGATCAGAATCCAGCATCCGAGTCAAGATATCTGCGGAGACACCCTGGATACCGGCCAGGGAACAGCAGGTGCTCTGCTGACACTAGTCATTTACACTAGATAACATATCTTAGTGTTCCAGCGTACTTGCTGCCTTTGGTACATCCTGATGGGTTCGCTGACGGGCGCAAGAGGGTCAGCTCTCTAGAGGTAGCTATCTGCCCTAGGTTGGATGAGAAGGGTACCGGGGAGATGGTCGGTGTATTCGGCTTAGTCGCAGGTTCACCTCCCGTCCAGCACCGGGTCTGGACGGGATGTGCGCATGGGACAGCTCGGTAAACCGCACATCAGATGGTATGTAACATGACAGATATGCACACATAGTCTTAGTCATCGTTAATGCTAGCATGACCCGCGCATCCAGAAAACGCTTGTTTTTCGCCACTAGTACGTACGTAGTGGGATATCAGGGGGTCCTCCTCTGACTTAGGAGCAGTGGCGCGCCGCTCTACACAGTCTGGCGGAGCGGTGGTGTGTTGGGGGATTATATCTCTATTGCTCCCTGCCTCATATGTCATGTATGTATGTGTTGCATCGAGGAGGCAGGGAGTGCTTCCCTTAGATCATCCACTCCGCCAAAGTTAAATCTATATGTCTTGTAACGCTTGTAATGCTCAAATCTAATACGTGATTGTCTTGACTGAAATAAGCGCAGCTAGTTCAGGCATGGCAATCGGGCAACGCGCGTCATCCGCTCATTACCACACCTGTGTTAGCCAGCAAAAGCCCATTGGGCCAAGTCCGATAAGACGGCATTAAAAGGCTGTGCGGATACGCACACACGCACTCGCAGGCCAATTGTTGTATGATCAGTGCTGCTGCCACCCTCCACCATCCCCTTCTCCCCCATGCTGTCTGTATGTTCTATCCATGAAGGGGATTATATCTCTATTGCTCCCTGCCTCATATGTCATGTATGTAGGTGTTGCATCGAGGAGGCAGGGAGTGCTTCCCTTAGATCATCCACTCTGCCAAAGTTAAATCTACATGTCATGTAACAATAAATGCTCAAATCTAATACGTGATTGTCTTGACTGAACTAGGTATCTTCTTCTTCGATCAACAGGACATAAAACCAAGGCATCCACTTATAAACAGTGAAGGACCATATAGATCGATACCAAAGCAGGAAACAGGATATGGCATCATAGTTACTTACTAATTTGCGTTGACACCAGGTGCAGACACCACACAGAGCAACGAGCCAGACAGTACACACCGTCAGTCCCATGGAGACCAGGATCACACTGAGAGACAATGAGCCTGAAAGGAAAAAGGAAGGAGAAAAAGAAAGAGTGGAAAAATGGATGGAGAGGAATAGGAGAGAATTAGAGAGGATACATTGAGAGAAGAAAGAAAAATGAGTGGGAGAGAGGAAGAGGAGAAATAGATGGAAAAGGTTAATCTCGGACTTCAGTCACCATGTTAACTTATTCAGGACCAAAAGTCACTGCATAAACACAACTGATCCTCCACCACGTTTATGTAGAGAGAGGGAGAAGAGGCCAAAGATGGGAAAAAAAGCAAATATTCCTCCAGTAAGTACTGAAGCAACAGATAAATAACTGGGAAAAAAACACAAATGAGGTACAGGGAGAAGGGAAGGTGTGGAGTTGAGTATGTGGTGGTGGAGGGAGGCAATAATGTGCTTTTCTCTCTACACTCCATCATCACTAACTCACAGACAGACTCATCTATCAGAGAAGGATGGGAACCAACAGGAAAATGGAGCAGAGAGAGTTGTTTTTGATTCACTACATTTAATGCAATTCCAGTTGAATTGATTACTGAGTATATATTTTTATATATCAGGGGGCTTCTATATCCGTGGTATCAGAGAGAGACAGAGACATTGACAGAAAACGATACAAGGACAGACACTAAACAACTGTCACACAGGCTTGCTAATCATCTTACTTGTTCTGTGGTTTTGTCTTTGTACACAACAACCTGTTCCCTCTCCCTCTGTCTGTTAATAGTTTCTGTAAAACAACACAATGAGATAACAACCTTTTTGGGGGCGTCTCTACCAGGTCTCTCGCCTACCAGACCTGCCTTTCTACACCCATCCAGAAAGTAGTGCCAGTTGCCACAACAATAGTCGCAATGCAACCGTAGTTCATCCTCTTTTCTCACGCTGTTGCTTTCTCGCTCTTCCAATAAAATCCCCCTCACACACCCCCATCCCTCTGCACATGCCTAGATATAACTTCAGACCTTTTAAGTTGGAATGGATACATGAACATTAAAGAGAGGAAGCAGAAAAATCAATGCATCCTCCTCAGTACTCATTCTATTTGATGTATTTACCTTTATTCTCCTTCTCTACTCCCCCCTCTCTTTTTCCTTTCTAAACATATATTCTACTCTACCCGACACCGTTCATCTCTATTTCGGTCTCTCTCTCCGTCCTTCCATTCTCTCCTACCTGTGTAATGCAAAACAACACAGCCAAGCTCCAGGTGCTGGCTGTCAATCAAAGCAATCAGGCAGCATTATGTGGAATTCATATAGCTGCTGTATGATAACAGTTTAGGCCAAATTATGCTACTACGTTTTCAAAAAAAACTGATACTTGGGAACGCCCTCGTCTACGTGGAACGCCCTCTCCGGGCTCTCTGTGAGCCCTCGGAGAGCTTGACCTGCACACAACCGTCCGTCGTGATTTCAGAGAGTTACGGATACCCCCTTGGCTGTGATTGATCCGTATTAAGAACCGCTTGCATCATGGGCGGGGGGCAAATGTGACAAACCCTGACTGCCACTTATTATTAAATCAACAGGACGCAGGCTACTCAAATGAATGAATATACAGAGGCAGAAATGTGGCAAAATACAGTAGGCCTATGTTTTTAATAAATAGCTGGTCAATGAGATTGGATGTTACAAAACAATAGTTTACACACACATCCATTCATACACTGCCATCAAATGAGTTTCCCACAACACTATACAGGCTACTGACAGACCAATCAATCAATAAAGTTCAACAAGATCTGGATTAAAACACTACAAATCACTCCACGTAAGTAGGCTAACAGAATCCAGAACAACGTGATGCAAGGCTTAAAACACACAAGATGTCAGAGGCAGTTGCAGTCGGTTACACTGGACCTAATATATCCAGAGGGTGGTAGCACCCAGCTGGCAGTTAACAAAAAATGACACACATTCGTACAAACAAAAGGAAACGAAAACCCCAAAGAAATAAAGTGTTGGCGGCTCTCTCACAACCTATGAATCCAAACAAATTAACGTAATCCTTTGACCGCCATTGCTGTATGTTTTTACAATTCATATTTCAGCTAAACAGTACATGTAATCAGCATCTGAATTCAAATGTGATGAGAAATGGGCAGTGTAGTTGCTGAAAATGTGCTTATTTTATTGATGAAACTGCTAACAGAGAATGTCTAATATAGGGAAAACTGCCACTCTCTGGAAACTTCCGGGTTGTGATTGGAGGGTTACATCCTGGTAATTCAATGTTTCAGTAAGTGTTTTGGCCGTGTTGCGTCTTTGCTCCGCAAAGAGCATATCATAAAAGGAAGAAAACCTCATATTTCATTCTGGGGCTATTTCACAGGGTGCATAGAACAGCACCCGGGCCATTTTCAGCCCAACCAATGTCACATACCCTATTCGGAGACCTTAAGGAACAGTGTGAAATACCCCCAAAAAACAGTCAATCACCCCTTTTACCAGAGAATGAAAGCGAGAACAGAGGAGGAAAAGGAGCAAGGGGACCATATGTTGACGTTGGCCCGGGCGTGGAGGAGTGCCCACTAGCAACTGGCCATCCGTCTTCTATCCCTCCAGCCCCCTCTCTCTCTCGGTCTTTCTCATGAAAGCCTTTCCTCTTTCCCCGCCATAACCTCCCTTTCTCCTCCTACTTTCTTATTTTTTTCACTCTCTATTCTATCTCTATCACTTTCTCTCCAGGACTGGCATCATGCAGGGTTGTGGTGGGAGTCCTACTGGGCACCACCTGTGGCTGAGAATACCAACCCAAGACTCACACAGAACTGCTTTTATCACACGCACACAAAAACACACATCTTTAAATAAACAATCCTTTGTATCTACACGCTGTCAAAGCTTCTACTTTTAACCTTCACTGTTTGATATTTATGAACTGCATATTGTAAAATAATCACAGATACTGACAGTTTAAGATGAACCCTTTATTAATTTCACAATAGTGATACACACACATGGGCAGGGAGTGGTGAAAGGCAGCCAGCCACATCAGCAGCGCTCAGGGGCCAAGTCCAAGTGCTCACCAATGTCCTTACCGGGCACCTGGGCATGAGAAACATCCGTTCTGTTTGTTTTTATATTTGGGTTCTATTGCAAACCCATATGGAAACCAATATGAGCACAGGGAAAATCTGAAAACTCCACACAGAAAAGGCCCGATAAATAGCCCACCTGAGCACCGAACAGTGCCCCATGCAGGAAGCAAACCCAGGACCTTCTTGCTGTGCCAACTTGTACCAGACTAATCCATAACCTGTACTGTATATCCATGAAGAAGAACAGTGGACCTGTACATGGCTTGTGTTTCAGCACAATACATAACTGGTATTTCTGTACATTGCATGGATGTGGTTCTGTACATTGCAAGGGTGGTGTTTCTGTAAAGTGCAGGGATGGTGTTTTTGTGCAGGACATGGATGGTGTTTATGTTCCTCTTGGACTATTATTCTTATCACTCATCTCTCCACCCCCCAGCTCCATCAATGCACCATTATTGTCCCTCATCAAGTAATTACATAATACCATAACGATTAAAACTACTCATCTGACAGAATGGCATCCATATAATTCCCTCCCATCTTTAATCTCCGTCTCTCTCTTTCTATTTATCACTTTCTCTCTCTCTGCATTCCATTCGTGTATTTAACCCTCACTCATCCCCATATGGATGTTTACTCCACAGTGTACTAACAGAGACCTGGTAGCATGTTTTATAAGAGCTTGTTGGGCCACAGATGGGTATTATGTTCTCACACAATATACTCGGGTACACACAAACACTTGCACACACCCACGACAAACGACAACTGTCCTTATCATGTACAGTACGTGTCTTAGGAAGGATTCAAGTCACTGGCCTTTCACATGGGTAACCTACCATGTACTGCTGAAAAAGGTTCCCACCAGAGAATAATGACCAGAATACATTTAGACATTTTTGGGAGGGATGCGGCTGGTAACAAACCTCTGATGGCAACTGATGGAGGAATAAATGGTGAGGCTGGTAGCAAAGACAAGCCTGTTAAGCAATGAAAGCAAGGAGGAGGAAGTTAAAGAGGAACAAGATTTTGTCGGTGGGAACCAATGCTAGCATAAACAGTCTCCATGGTGATGCCAAATAATTCCAGGGATGTAGGAGGACCTGTGAAGTGGCACCCAGACATTGACAGACAACGTAGTGGTAGGCTCACTCAACGGATCATTCTAGATGGATGAGGCTGATTTGTGGAAGGTGGGATTGTGGGTACATGTGGAGTGAGGGAGGAAGACGGCACATAACGAGCAGACAGGAATACAGGAAGGCAGACTATAAGAAGCATCTGCCTTCATTAAAGTTATTGCAGATCATCTTGCTACCCGAGAACAAGACAGGGAGGCCTCTGAGATTATCGGCCTGTACACCAGTACAGTACCTGGCTAGAGTGGGCAGAACCACATATTCAGGTCACTTCCATTAGTCAAACAACATGGCAGCTGTCCAAGGCCAGAGCAGTAGGGTAGCAATCAAGACATCATCTGTGTCAGATGAGCAACCAGCAATCGAAAGGCTAGGAGAACTATTGGCAAATGATGGAGGATAATTCACTGAATTTTCTGCCTCAATGCTCCGGGCAGGCAGACAGACGCCACTTTCGTCCTCTCCCTCCTTCTGGCTCTCTCCTTCACCTCAGCTCTAACCCAAACAAATTGCAATTGCAATTGACAATGGCGGAGTTGACTGGTGGCTTGGCAGGAGCCGCAGCCACGCCGACCAAATCCTCAGTCTTGCTTTCATCTGCACTCTACAAACCAGCAAAGAGAAGCCATGGTCTCATCCGAGCCACCAAGGCCATTCAGAGTCAGATAACTGATAACTTTACAGAGAGATCTATACTTTTAATCTACTCTGTACTGCTATTGTTCTTCTCGGTCCGCTGCTGCGGGATCAATCAGCTGATTAGCTCACAAGAAACCGCCTTACCAATACAACCTGCTACACTAAATGAACGGAGCCAATACACCACCTACTCTACTATCTTACGTGATGTTCGAGCAACTGCACCATCGGAACGAACAAACACAGCGCGAGACAAAGCTTCACTAACATACAGAAAGCTACTCGCCTACCTGTTGACAACCCTTCTCCTGGCCGGCGATGTGCAGCTGAACCCGGGGCCCGTCATCACGCACGATCTGCAGCCTCCAGCCGTGATACTCTCGGACCAAGGTAATTCCAATCAACCGGGACATTCATCCCGAAACCCGGCAATCACAAAACACTTTAACATTGGTCTCTTCCAAACTGTCCAACATTCCAAAATCATCTGGGATCCACTCGCAAAACCGAGAGGTCTTCTTGGGGGACATTTGAACATTCGTAGCGTTAAAGCAAAAACCGAACAACTTGAAACACTTTTCACCGACTCAAATCTGGACTTCCTGTGTTTATCTGAAACAGGGCTGACTACATCATCGCCTGTAGCGTCCTTCACAATGTCTGGCTACAATGTTTTTAGAAAAGACAGAAATAAAGGAAGGGGCGGTGGACTGCTCATGTACGTGAAAGATGACATTAAATGTAAACAGATTGACCTGGCATGCACAAATGACATGGAGTGTATTGCCGTAACTATCACCTTGTCTCAGCAAATGTCATTTAATGTGATTGGTGTATATAGACCTCCCTCATCTGACATTACGTTTTTTGAACATTTCAAAAACCTCCTTAAAGAATTAGATACTAAGAAAGAATGTATAGTTCTAGGTGATTTTAATTTAAACTGGGCAGAAAAAAACACAAGAAAGAAACTTAAAGCACTTACAAATCAATTTGAAATGACTCAATTAATAGATGGACCGACTAGAATCACAAACTCCTCAAAAACACAAATTGATCTCATTTTTAGTAATAAGCCTGAGAGAATCACCAAATCGTTTAATCTTCTTACTGGTTTTTCAGATCACAATATGACTCTTATCTCAAGAAAATTAACAAACAAACGATTTACTTATCGCCATGCACAAATAAACATTCCCATGGAATAAGGAAACAAGACATGAATACATTTAAGGAAGAACTAGGTCAAATTGAGTGGACTGATGTTCTACAAACAGATGATCTAGAGGCCTCTTGTGAATCCTTTGTAGGCACAGTAGGCCTAGGCACCACCGGTATGACTGGGTCTGAATGAATACTGGACTCTGTAAAGCGACTTTGAGTGCCTTGAAAAGCGCTATATAAATAAAATGTATTTATTTATTTAGATCAAATTAAGGAAAAATACAACAAACCATTTAAAAACAGACGTGCTAAGAGTAACCTACCTTGGTTTAACGAGAAACTGTGGGATTTAATGAAAAAGCGTGATTTTGCTTTAAAAATAGCACTTAAGTCCAAATCAATAAATGATGGACGAGTTTTCAAAAATCTCTGCAACAAAGTGGTTAATGAATTAAGAAAGGCAAAAGCCAATTTCTTCATGCCTTATTAAAGAAGGGAAAGGAAATAGCAAATTAATATGGACGAATATTAATAAATTAACGAAGACTGACAGTAAGCAAAACCAAGAACACGGACGTGAACTGAAAGTACAGGGAATTATTACAAATGACTTTAATGAAATTGCCCTCACATTTAACAAATATTTTATTGACTCAGTACAGAATTTGTCACACAGCTTTGGTGCAAGATTTAAACAAATCTCAGCGCCGAATCACACCAAACCGGTTTTTTAAATAACTGAAGTTCCTCAAGCAAAGATTTTTAAAATCCTAAGCACTTTAAAGTCCTCTAAGGCAAAAGATGTGTCTGAGTGGGACTCAACTTTTATTAAAAGCAATAATCAATCCTTCAGCACTCCAATTGCACATTTGGTTAATATGTCATTCAAACAGTCAACCTTCCCAAATGCATGGAAGTCCGCTGTTGTAGTTCCTATTTTTAAAACAGGGGAACCAACTGAAGTGAAAAATTATAGACCCATCAGTATCTTGCCTGTTGTATCAAAGATCGCTGAAAAAGTGGTAGCTGAACAACTAACTGCCTTTTTAAACTCAGGACCAGACTCACTTCATCCCATGCAATTCGGGTTCAGGAAAAATCATTCAACTGAGATGGCAACCTGCTATCTCATTGAAAAAATCAAATCAAATATTGACAGTGGGAGTGCTGTAGGTGCTGTATTTTTGGACCCGAGCAAAGCATTTGATACTGTTAATCATAGCGTTCTGCTCTCAAAAGTGTCCAATTTTAATTTGTCTGTGGAAACAATGAAATGGATGGAGTCCTATCTCACTGGAAGAAAACAATGCACCAGAGTTGGGGATAGGACTTAATCTTTCATTGGCTGCTCTGTTGGTGTCCCGCAGGGCTCAATTTTAGGACCTTTGTTGTTTAGCTTATATGTAAATGATCTGCCACTTGTATGTCCAGAAGTGGACATACAAATGTATGCAGATGACACGGTCATCCTCGCACATGGAAAGAACAGATGTGAGGTGGCCGCCAAATTAACAGAAGCAATGGCCAAAATTTCTGATTGGCTCTCAAAGTCCTGCCTGACACTTAACATCAGTAAAACAGCATGCATGTACTTTTATAATAGGAAAAATGGAAATCAGCCTGATATCATTGTTAATGGAGAAAGGATCCAGACTGTTTCACATTTTAAATATTTAGGAATAATAATCGACTCGCAGCTCTCATTTAAGAAACATGTGAAGCAGGTGTGTAATAGGGTCAAATTCAATTTACGTAATTTTAGGTACATCAGGAACCAGCTCCCTCTAGATGCAGCAAAACTTTACATGCACTCCATGATCTTTTCACACATCTCATACTGTATTACAAGCTGGTCACAAACTGGAAAAACAACACTTGCTCCACTGCAAACACTTTACAAACAGACACTCAAAGCACTGGACAAAAAGCCACTAAGATATCACCACTGTAACATAATTCAAAGACACAATCTCATGACCTTTGAAAGTTTTGTATTTTTAGCGGATGTACGTTTAGTGTATAAAATAATGAAAGATTTGGCTGCTCCCCCATTAAAGGAGTTCGTGTCACTGCGCACAGACAATAGGGTAACTAGAACGTCTAACAGAGGGGACTGTGTAGTACAGCACAGATCCACTGAGTTTGGCATGTCTGTATTTTCAGTGAGAGCCACTAAATCTTGGAACCCAATACCAATTGAGATAAGAGAGTGGAACACCTTTGCTGGTTTTAAAAGTAAAATGAAATCATGGCTGAAATCAACCCAAGCATGCACCCATCATCCATAGATTGTTTTCTTAATGTTGTAACGTTCTGTTGTCTTGGTGTCTTACTGTTGTGATGTTGTTGTTGTTGTGGTATCTAAATGTTGTGATTTTAATGTCGTATTGTGTTATGTTTTACTATTGTGAAATTGTGTGTTATTGTTTTTATACTTAGGTTTCCCTTTTTGACAGAGATGTATTACTCTGTTTCCTGTCCAGGGACTACAGATGAAAATTAGCTTATAGCTAACTCTGGCACTGCTTATGTGCTGTGCATTGTCCCTGTTAAATAAACAAATAAATAAATAAACCCACCTTCCCACTATATTTTGATTGTTCCCTCCCCTACTCCCCCCCCACCCTGTTCCTCTGAACCTCCTGCTGTGTCTCTCTGCCTGTGTTCTGCTCACAGAGCCTCTGGGGCTGGTGGCCACATTTGTTTGTTGATTGTGTGTGTGCAGGCATGTGTGTATTTCTGCATGCGTTTGTGTGTGTGCTTGTTTGTTCTTAAAGGCAGGGTAGGCAATGTTGTTGAGAAGGACTTTTTGTCATATTTGCCGAAAGTAACTTTACGCATTGACAGCAACCGATATCTAAAGGTTTGATGTAATATGAAATCATTCAGACATCTGTGGGCATCGCAATACTGTAATAATTACGACCAATCATTAAGGGGTACCCTGACTATAGATTGGACAGGCTACCTGTCTGTCTACCTACCTACCTGCATGCACTCTTCCCCTCCACCCAATGCTCGTTACTGTAGTTTTGTGGGAGTGGCTTTGAAGGGAGGAGGTGGGATATTTTGATTTGAATCATGTCAAAAAGAAAAAAAGTGTGTGAGGAGAAAAAAGCATCATTTGTGCGTACCGTATTTTTGGGAAATAAAGCCGCGGTTTATACCCCGATTTAAACATTTTCTTGTGGTGGTGCGGCTTATATTTCGATGCAGCTTATAGCACGTTTTTATAACAAAACAACAGTAGAAACTCTTTTTTCGTGAATGCTATTTAACCAGTTAAGGAGTAGCGTCGCACACATGTGATTGTTGCGATTGATGCGATTTTGAATATTCCAACTGAATATTTTCCAATGGACAAAGACTATGCCACAAAGGCTTTAGTATGGCTTCAAAATGTACTAATGACAAGGCTAACAAGTAACACTAGCATGGTAGTAGCATTGCTACAAGTATTATGCTAGCTAACTTAACCCGGAAGCCAACTAAAGCTAGCTAGCTACCGTTTCGGAAAAATAACTTGCGCTTTGGGACCGTCGGAAATATTTAGAACTCACATCTAAAGGTAAATATTAGTTAATTCCCGGGCAATAGAAAACATACATTACGCACTTACTTGCTTTCGTTTTTTGAAGTGTGTTACACAACGGCATGCTGTAAGATCGCCTATACTCAGAATCAGAATCAGAAAGGGATTTATTGGCCATGAAAGTTTGCACAGTCAAGGAATTTGCTTTGGCAGGAAGGTGCATACAATAAACATATAGTATCCTTAAATTTAAATATGTGGACTGTCTATACTAAATATCTATACTATATAACTATACTATCTATACTAAAGTGGAATTATATTTAAAATAAAATATACAATAAAATATAAGTTGCCTAATTTACAATATAAAAATACAAAAAATACAAATATGACAAAAAATACAAATGTACAAGATGCAGTAATGTAGTGCAGAATATTAGAGTAATTAAAGTAAAGTCAATAAGTCAGTGTGAACCCTTGGCCTTGTTGAAGAGGCCAACAGCAGAAGGGAAGAAACTGTTTTTGTGTCGGGAGGTGTTGGTCCTGATGGACCGCAGCCTTCTGCCGGAGGGGAGTGACTGAAACAGGGAGTGTCCAGGGTGGGAGGAGTCGGCCACAATCTTCCTCGCTTGCCTGAGGGTCCTCGAGGTGTTTAGGTCCTCGAGGGTAGGCAGATTGCAGCCAATCACCTTCTCCGCAGTGCGGATGATACGCTGCAGTCTGCTCTTGTCCTTGGCAGTGGCAGCAGCGTACCAGATGGTGATGGAGGAGGTGAGGATGGACTCAATGATGGCTGTGTAGAAGTGCACCATCATTGTCTTTGGCAGGTTGAATTTCTTCAGCTGCCGCAGGAAGTACATCCTCTGTTGTGCTTTCTTTGTGAGGGAGCTGATGTTCAGTTCCCACTTGAGGTCCTGGGAGAGGATAGTGCCCAGGAAGCGGAAGGACTCCACAGTGTTGACTGGGGAGTCACCCAGGGTGATGGGGGTGAGTGGGGCTGTATTCTTCCTGAAGTCCACAACCATCTCCACTGTCTTAAGAGCATTGAGCTCTAGGTTGTTCTGGCTGCACCAGGTCACCAGGTTGGCCGCTTCCCACCTATACTCAGACTCGTCTCCACCAGAGATGAGCCCAATAAGGGTGGTGTCGTCCGCAAACATCAGGAGTTTGACGGATGGATGACTGGAGGTGCAACTGTTCGTGTACAGGGAGAAGAGCAGAGGAGAAAGGACGCAGCCCTGAGGAGATCCGGTGCTGATGGACCGGGAGTCAGAGACTTGTGTTCCCAGCTTAACGCACTGCTTCCTGTCAGACAGGAAGTCTGTGATCCACCAGCAGGTGGAATCAGGCACGTTCAGCTGGGAGAGCTTGTCCTGAAGCAGGGCGGGGATGATGGTGTTGAAGGCAGAGCTGAAGTCCACAAACAGGATCCTGGCGTAGGATGCTGGGGAGTCCAGGTGCTGTAGGGTGAAGTGGAGGGCCATGTTAACTGCATCGTCCACAGACCTGTTGGCTCTGTAGGCAAACTGCATGGGGTCCAGAAGGGGGTCTGTGATTGATTTGAGGTGTGCCAGCACTAGGCGCTCAAAAGACTTCATTACCACAGAGGTCAGGGCGACAGGTCTGTAGTCATTATGTCCAGTTGGCCAGGGCTTTTTGGGCACAGGGATGATGGTGGAGGCCTTGAGACAGGCTGGCACATGGCATGTCTCCAGGGAGGTGTTAAAGATGTAGGTGAACACCGGAGACAGCTGGTCAGCACAGTTCTTAAGGGTGGCAGGGGAGACAGCGTCCGGCCCAGCTGCTTTGCGTGGGTTCTGCCTCTTGAAAAGTCTGTTTACTTCACCTTCCTGAATGGAGAGTGACGTCACAGAGTTGGTGGGAAGGGGGGGGGGAGGGAAGGGATAGTTCAGGGGATTCCAATTGTCTTCCAAAGCGACAGTAGAACTCGTTCAGGTCGTTGGCCAGGCGTGAGTCGTTAGTGGAGTGGGGGGCTCTGGGCTTGTAGTTGGTGATCTGCCTGAGCCCTCTCCAGACAGAAGCAGAGTCGTTAGCAGAGAACTGACGCTTCAGCCTCTCTGAGTACAGTCGTTTAGCCTCCCTCACAGCCTTGCTAAACCTGTTCTTCGACTCCTTGTATCTGTCCTTGTCCCCACTCCTAAAAGCGTCCTCTTTGTCCAGCCTCAGCCTTCTGAGTTTAGCTGTAAACCAGGGTTTGTCGTTGTTGTAGCTCACCCTGGTGCGTGTTGGTATACAGCAGTCCTCACAGAAGCTGATGTATGACGTCACAGCCTCTGTGAGCTCATCCAAACTATTGGAGGCAGTCATGAACATATCCCAGTCAGTGCAGTCCAAGCACGCCCGCAGATCCTCCATAGTCTCACTGGTCCACTGTTTCGATGTCCTCACAACAGGCTTACAGCGCTTTAGCTTCTGCCTGTATGCAGGAATCAGGTGGACCATGACGTGGTCTGAGTGACCCAGTGCTGCACGGGGGACCGCATGGTATGCTTTACTGATTGTAGAGTAGCAGTGATCCAAAGTGTTCCCTTCTCTGGTAGGACATTTGATGAATTGTCTGTACTTGGGGAGTTCTTGAGTGAGATTGCCTTTGTTAAAGTCGCCTAGCACAATAACCAAGGAATCCGGATTTTCATGCTCCACACACAATATCTGGCTAGCGAGCACACGTTGAGCCTCATTAGCGCTGGCCTGAGGCGGCATGTAAACGCCGACCAGTATGAATGAAGCAAACTCACGTGGCGAGTAAAAAGGTTTACAGTTTATAAAAAATGATTCCAGATCAGGAGAACAGTGCTGCAGGATCACTGTCACATCTTCACACCAGCCACTGTTAATAAAAAAACAGATACCACCGCCTTTCGTTTTGCCAGAGAGCAGGGAGTCACGATCCGCTCTCAGCAGTTTGAAACCTGCTAGCTGTAGCGCAGAGTCCGGGATCAGTTCACTCAGCCATGTCTCCGTGAAGCACAAAACGGAAGATGAATGAAAGTCTCTGTTTTTCCACCCCAGTAGCTGAAGTTCGTCCAGTTTGTTGCTCAGCGAACGCACGTTGGAGAGAAATATCCCCGGTAACGCTGTGCGTGTTCCGCGCCTGCGGAGTCGCACCAGGGCTCCGGCACGTTTACCTCTCCGACGCTTCGCTGCTAGCACAAAGCCGAGGGTGGCCTTGACTATAATTCCCACTAATTCTGCCGCTGGAAGCAGAAAAGTGGGAAATAAATCCGCAGGAGTTGTAGACCTAAAGTTTAGCAATGTTTCTCTTGTTAGAGAACCCCGGATATTTTGGCAGAACACTGAGTTAACAGACAAAACAAGACAAAACACAGCGCACCGAACCACCGAGGCAGCCATCGTCGGCGCCATCTTGGACACAGTATCACTCATGCATTGCTTTGTATCATTATTCCTGTATCAAGCGCGGATTATGTTCCAGTCCGGTTTATACACAAAGCTCCCATTCTGGTGGGGTGCGGCTTATAGAAAATGCCTACTTATTATTTATGAAGATTGCATAGATTTAAAAGCATAGCCTACATTTGTTGCTGCTCATGTACAATTCAAAATACAAAAAGTGAAGTGTAGAATGTCCCTGTACTTACTGTATTAGGCTACTCTGGATAAGGGCGTCTGCTAAATGACTAAATGTAAAATGAGCCTAACCTATAGCGATGACTTAAACGTCGCCTTAAGTTTTTCCCTTCTAATGATATTTTCAAGCATTTAAAGCTAGCCTACTCATATTGCATTGATTCATTTGGAGCCCCATTTGAAACAAGCTAAAGTATTCTAAGAACGTTGTCATCGGCAGTATTTAGACTAGATGGAATCGCGATTCAAACAGTATCTGCAAACTGAAAATATGCCCTCAAAAACCTAATAAGCTTGACATTTATTTAGGGGGAAATGGTTAATTCAAAAGAAGTTTGCTAGAAGCGATCATTCTGCTTAACAATGCCAAATGCGACCATTTGGTCTCGGTCTACAGCCCTGCGTGGAGAAGCTGACCCTGGTCAATTGTGCTACGAGCAAGCTAGCCTGCTGTTGCTAGCCAAACTTCACTGGATATGAAAAACGTTTATTTTGACAAAGTTTAGGTTGTGACATTGAAGACAGCAACGCACCACACAAGCTTGAGTTTAAATACACTATGTAATGTGATTACTTACTGTACATGCAAGTCTTGAGTTGCTTAAATGCAGGGCTGCCAACTTCCCCCCCCCCTCCCATCATTGACAGGGGGAGCTGCGCAAATATTATCAATATTATATACTATCTGGGTCGGAGTGGGACCCGTTTTCAGCCTGGCAGTGTAATGGCGAAAGCCAGTCCATCCCCTACCAGGGGCCGAGCCATTCGTGGAAAAATCTGGGTTTAACCCGAACCTAGGAACTAGACAAGGTTTTGAGGCGAGGGGAAATCAGAACCTCACATGAACCTCGCAATTTTTGGCATTAATTTCATTGCAAAATAGTTTTTTGAGCTTTCTGTAGGCTAATATAAACATTTCGTTGGACTCATATTGTAATATTCTCCGGAAATTATAACCCAAATTAGATTTGGACCTGAAAGATTCAGGGCTTTTGAGAACAAATATTTTTCCCACCCTTGCAGTAACCTAGATTTATGAAGTGACAGATCTTTCTTTTTTACCTGCCTTTTTCAGTTCCTCCTGGCATCTTTTCCCCATCCATTTAATTATTTTTGCATCAGCTTAATCTTGCTAACTCCACAACAAAAAATGATTGTTTAGGGTTGTCTCCGTTTTTTTGGGGGCGTGAGAAATTGGTTGTGTGGCGTGAGTGCGTGTGAAAACATGCAAAAGCGTGTGTCACACGGCGAAACCGTGAGAGTTGGCAGCTCTGTTAAATGTAAGATGCTGCTAGTACACCGTGGCAATATACGATACTATGGAGCTAGAAATCTGACAAAAGCATCTGAATTTGAATATTAAGATCTGAAATATTTGTGTGTCGAATTTTATAAAACTGAAATATTTTGCTGTTGAATATATCATATCTGAATTATTTGTATGCCGAATTTTATAAAACGGAATTTTTTTGATCCAGAAATACACATTTGTAAAATTCAGATTGCAGGAATTCAGATTATTGAAATTCAGATTGGTGAAATTCAGATGCTTTTTCGTTCTCGAATTATGGGCAGTTCTTTGCGGGCAGAACACACAAAAGAAAACGCATTCTGAGCGGCACAGCAGATTTTGATTATGGCATAAAATGTGCAGTGTTGAAGAAGAAAATGCAATGCAGATGTGCACACCCTCCCCTACCGAACAAGATGGGTAGCTCGGTCAGCAGGGAGCTGAAAAAGAGCGGCTACTGACGTCACTCTGCTCAGAATGCTTTTTAGTTTTCGAATTATGGGCAGTTCTTTATGGAGGATTATAGGGGCCAAAACAAAAATAAAACTGTCGTCCCCGTCACCAAGTCAGGGAGCGGGTTAAAGCCTCTGATTGGTGGTTCAACTTAAATCGACTAATTCAAGATGGCATCACCTGGTGCGGATTCAATTACTTAAATATTCCATGCTACGGTGGTCGAAATGTTGGCTGTAGCTAAAGAGATGGAGGCAACTGCCAATTCACATTTTTTATTACATCATATTGAGAGCTTCGCTGAAATTAGGCCTATAGCAATGATATCGGCCCTGGCTGACATAGACATCAATGAAAATGTGTTCACGATCCTCTGCGAGATGGTACAACATAGCATTGGGCAAATCGATCTAAAGTAGGCTAGCGATAGTATCGATACCAATGTTGGTATCAGCATTGATTGATACTGGCGTGATGAGATCGATACTTGAGTTTCAATTTATCTTCTCTACATTCAGTACACAACTCCCTTTACATCATAGTGGTTGTGCAAACACCACTCCTCTAACTTCGCTCAAGCTCACTTTGCCCCTCCCTTGCTATGCTGCGAGTTGTTGCCGGCGTGCACGTGCAGTAATACTGCTCGGCAGCACACTATAATAGAAGTATTTTAAACAAAACTCTTAGTCCTGTGTTTTATTATGATCATAATTGTAAGGCTGGGTGGCAAACCTGCCCCCACCTCTCATATGCTAAAGTCTGGAGTTTCTGGACGGTCTCAACTTGATGGCCCTTACACCCCATTCAAGATGTGGTCTGATTGGTTGTTCTTGTGTATAAAGGGAATTGTGATGCATTGTTATTTGGATTCTTGATCTCCTGAGATCACCTTCTTCTCAGTTCTGCCTTGTCCTACTCTGCTCACTTTTGCTTTCTGATTTACAATGATCATGGTAGAGTAGGTAAGATTTAAAGCCTTCATTTGTAACATGTTTGCCTTGTAATTGATTTAATTCATTTGCAATGTTATTAAATGCGTATTCCTTTTGACCGTACTTTGACCATTCTTGCTCTGATTTAACCCATAGTCAAATAACTATCATTTATATTTGTATTGGCATTATTTGGTTCATGCTAATACACTTCAGTTTCCCATCTTCCTTTACACCATAGGGGAATTCGTTTTGGTTCTTTGGACCATATTTTACCCCCTACATAATCATGAACATTTAATTAAAGGAAAAATCATTCAATGATCATGAAAATTCGAATTTTCTATTTTCATTCAAATGTTCATATTGATGATGCATTCACTTCATAAATTATGAGGCATTGCTGTCCCCGACATGAAAGTAAATAAATTGGTATTGGCAATACTGGCCCTGTATTCAGTATCGATGATACCACATTTTGCAGTATCGCACACCTGCTGAATGAGACGATAGAGTAGGAGCCCTCTGGATCGAAGAGAGCTTGATCGACTGGTTGAGCCTGCCTGGTGTGTAATACTGTTCATTCACCAATCAGAGGCTTTAACCCGCCCCCTGACTTGGTGACGGGGGACGACAGATTTATTTTGCTGCAGCAAGTTACACCGTGGATAAATGTTAGTATAAATAACTAAATGTAAGTATAAATAACTAAATGCAAGTATAAATAACTAAATGTAAGTATAAATAAAAAAAGGTTATATATATATACACACGAGTACATGTAACTTTTTTATATTTAGTGTCTCATTTTATTCATTTTGTTATTTAATTATGTATTTATCCAAGTATTTAACCATTTATTTATTTATTTAGTTAGTTTTGGCCCCTATAATCCTCCATAGTTCTTTGCGGGCAGAACACGAAAACGAAAAAGCATTCTGAGTGGCAGATTTTGATTATGGCATTAAATGTGCAGTGTTGAAGAAGAAAATGCAAATGAAACTAGAGAGCATACAATTTCTGGGGAAATTGTGAGGGTGTGCCTGCATATTTTCAAGCAGTTAGCCTACTCATAGTCTATTGCATAATAATTCATTAAGAACACCCTTGGAAAGAAGCTACTGTTATCACTGGAAATATTTCAGATGGAATCGCGATTCAAACAGTAGCTCATGTCTGCTAACTTATGACATGTCCCCAAAAACGTAAGTAAGCTTGACATTTATTTAGTGGAAAATCGCTCATGCATAAAAAGCTCAATAGCGATCATTGTCAGTAATAACGCAAAATGCGATATAGCCCTTTGTGGAGAAGCTGCCCCGGTAAATTGTATACTACAGTGTTCGAGTCTTGGTTGCGATCGTTGGTTGAACGTTCCGTTGTACGGTTTAGGCTGAAATTAAATATTGCTTTCATGAACAGATTGACGGCTGTGTCAATGAAGTTCGGGTTAGTAGTCAGACAGTTTCACCTATTGAAATACTTTTGATTTAAGGGAGTGCCGAACATTTTCTGTCGCCGTTTGACTCCCTACTGTAAACAGCTGTGGATGTTTTTGTTAGCTACACAGTGTCTCGCGTAGGCTACAGCGTTGCAGTACTGGTTTGAAATCACAGGTAATGATTATTTCACCAACAAATCGTTTACTTGTAATCTAATGTCATAATAAATCGTACAACGAAAATGTATTTGTGAGTAATGTTTATTTTAACGATTGAAAACAGATGCAGCCTAGACCGCTGTAGTATGTGTTGCCCGGGCAACATAGGCTAATGTCATGATGCTAATGCTTCAGTGAAATAGTAGACTACCGTTTCCGAAAGTCGATGTAGTTCCTCAATAATATTAGCTTATATTGTACATTACACTTAACAATTGTGTTTCATATCAGAAAGTAACATTAGTAAATAGTTATCACCCTGGCCTCTTTGCTTGTGGCGTTTCTGCAGCTGCCTTGCAGTATCGTTAAAGCTATAGTTAGCCTATAGCTATCTCCCAGAAGTTAACAAGCTGCTAAACTAATGTTAGGCTAGAGGTAGTCACGCGTGTTTCGTGACGTTAGTAGCGTCAGTGACTGTGGCTAGCAAGTTAGCCAGGTAAATAAAAAGACAAGCAACTCAATGGCTACCAACTTTTGACATGACGTTTTCTAAGTAATCAAAATATTGACGGATGCTAGGGGGGGGCACGATACGATCCTTTCTGTGCTGCAACAGTCTTCTATGCACGTCGTATCTAATGCGTCGTTGCTAACATGTGCCGACGCTGTGACGTAGGCTATTATAACTGAGTAGTCTACCCTTTGCCGACAAAATCAACTTTATGCCACAAAAACGTTGTATGGTCCTAAACTGTGCAACGGAACGTACATAAAAGTAATAGCAACTCAATCGGGACCAAGACGAAACTTTGGACGTCGACGTTTTCTATGTAGTCCAAATATTGACCGAGGAGTAGGGGGGCAAAAATAATAATAACTAGAAACGGCTGTTCCTGCGAAACAGCAGTGAGAATGCTGAAAACCTGAATGGGGATAGCCGACCGTGCTAAAAAAGCTGAAAATTGTGAACATTTCGTAGAAAGTTATAAGCTGAAGCACCTGAAAGGAGAAATCATTCTGAAGAAATATAAGATTTAGCAGAAAATTATTGGCTGGAGTTTCAAAAGGCCTGAAATGTATGTTAGAAAGGACCTGCAGCAAGATGAAGGCAGAAAAGTACAGAAAAGAGAAAGTACTGGCAGTTGGAAGGTACTGCTGTGAAAGGTATTTTTGAAAGGACCTGGAGCAAGATTAAGGCAGAAAACAGAAGAAAATAAAAGAAAATGCTAAACAATAAGGGCAAAAATTCAGAAAGATGAGCTGCAGGAAAATGTGAACATTTTGCAGAAAACCAGTTGCTGCAGTCTGGGTTGAACGAATTTGAAGGTAAAAGGACAACACTGGAATTACTTGAACTTGCTGGAAAAAAGGCAGAATTGATTAAATGGCTGAAAAAAAGTTGAAGGTATTGGAGATGGGAGATTAATCCTGTTCATATTTTGAATTTGTTTTCAATCCTTGTAAAATGAAGTCACCTAAAGATGCTAAATAATTGAGAAAAGGGAAAAATTAGCAGAAATGTAGTAGCTGGATCTCATCAGAGCTGCCTGGAAGTACTTGTGGAAGGACGTGGAGCTGAATTAGCATTGAAAAACAAACAGTGCTGAACAATACAGTGTAAAGAAGTTCAACTGTTAAACAAATATATATTTAAAGAAGCCAATATGACCATTGGTATGTACCCTGATATTAGAAGGAATCGAATACATTAAAGCGTGGATATCAACTCTAACATGGCCTGTATCTTGTATTGAAAGTGCTCGAAAATTAGCTCGTCTAATGTACTAGTATGGTGGACCGAGAAAACATTTGTTAGTCAATGCGGATGTCGTGGGAGAATTCCTACTGTGTTAGATTTACTGCTTCAAATTGAAAACGGAGACGATATTTAGAGTAAAGACAAGTTACTTAACATTTGTGCTCAATATCGTCAATTAAAGGTAAAAACTTTTCAGTTACGAAGCGTTCGTTCCTAGGATTAACGCGAGCTGCAGCAAACACTTAGAGTTAGCTAGCTTAGCTACAGTACCCCAGCCCCGGTTTGGCTGTTCGTTACAGCCAGCTATGACAGTCTTAAGCCTCGATTTTTGCAGTTTCTGGGAAACTTGCTCTAATAAACGATCTAGCTAGATTATGTACACTTTAAACTCAATGTACATACCTTGTTTGGCCAATTTGGTCGATTGTGGAAGTCCAAACGTTTTTAGTTATGGAGAGCCATCGCGCTAGCTCAATTTGAAGAGACGATAACCGAAATGTTGCTAGACCCACACCTCAAACGAGTTAACCTAGACGCAAACCTATATGTCCAATCCAAAAAATAAGGATATTTTCCGAGACCCAAAGACTCTGCCGAAACTATAGATATCCTGTATGTGTCTGTGCGGTCAGAAATACAACTCGTTTGGCAGTTTCAATCACGTTCATGGTGCGTGTCTGTTTGGTTACCACGGTGACGGCGCAGGTGTGAAAGCTAATTACAGAGAAAAACGACCATTTACCTAGCATTCATACCTCAAACAAGTTGACCTAGACGCAAAACTATACTTCCAATCAAAAAAATGAGGATATTTTCCGAGACACAAGACTCTGCCGAAATCAGAGATGTCCTTTATTTGTCTGTGCAGTCAGAAATACGACTCTACCGGCAGTTTAAAAAAACGTCTACTTTCGAATTTCCCTGACGAATTTTCGCCACCTCTCCATTGAAGTTAGTGAGATAATTTGAAAGGCTGCCCTCGCTTCAAGACTCCTATCTGAAAATCTGTAAATGTGAGCTCTCAAGCAGTTACATTGTCTGAAAGAGGACAAGTTTTCCTACATTTTAAGTTATAACTTGTTTCTGTAAGTTAAACTATATGAACGTTAGAGGAATTTGTTTGACAAGTTAGTTGAATATCGGAAAAAGAGCCGCAAGCAGAGTGTGCCACTCTGCTTCCTTAATCATTCATAAAACTCAAGAAGGAGCAACATTTTTAATGTATTTAAAACTGTCATCATTCAAAATTGGCTGAATATTTTAAAAAGCTGAATCATTTGGGAATAGCTGAATGTCCTGTGAACATTTTAAAGGTTGAATGGTGTCTCTAGCTGAAAGTATGCTGAAGTAGTTACGTTTGAAAGAGGAGGAAGCTTTTTAATGATTTGAAAGGATTTACCATTACTTTTAATGGGAGATTAATTAGCACAAAAACCTTAATTATTTAAAAAGTATAAAAGTGAGAAATACCAAAAGTCATAGCACAAATCTCATGAAGGAGCTGAACGTTTTGATACCTAAATTATATGAATCGGTGAAAGTATGCAGGACTAGTTAAAGCGAGCGGAAGAACTAAGAAGTTGGAATAATAATAATAAAGAGAAACAGGAAAACAATATTGAGAATGCTTAACAGCATTCTCACAATAAATATATATGTGAGATAACAAAGGATGGCCACGTCGATGACGTGGCACACCCAAATAGGATGATTGATTACTAATTTCATGAGTCAAATAATGCAGCCACATTCTTAAAATGAAAAAGCATTTCTGCAAATGCATTTGAATTTTCAAATTTTACATTTCAAATTGAATTTTGGTATCTATTTGCTAGGGCATGTTTTGAAAATAAAATCTCAAATGTCTATTTATTTTAATTAAGTGAAAGATGGAGCACTCTCGAAGAAGAACATTCTAATGCAAATAGGATGATTGATTACTAACTTAATTTATAAAATTAAGTTAGTAAAATTATAAACAAATAATGCATATGTGACGCTCTGTCCGACAAGGCTCGCTCACCACTCACGGGATACGAGCGCACGACCTCCGACTTGCCAAGCGTGACCACTACCAACTACGCCAAAGAAAAGCTAGCTATTCGTGGACACGGGTGGCCCATTACATACCTGAGGAGTGAGTTTCACCAGTTCACACCGGTTACATTCACCCCTCTGAAACTCACTCCGGCGGTTAGCAGGCGCTAACCTAGTGAGATCCGTGTCACGGCACCAATGTGACGGGTATGTAACGAACGTAGCCACGCTCCGTCCGACGGGGCGTCGTTGCCACTCTCTGGGCTCGATCGCAGGACCTCCGACTTGCCAAGCACGACCACTACCAACTACACCAAAGAAAAGCTAGCTATTCGTTGACGCGGGTGGCCCATTACATACCTGAGGAGTGAGTTTCACCAGTTCACACCGGTTACATCCACCCCTCTGAAACTCACCTTCGCTAACCTAGTGAGATCCGGGTCACGGCACCAATGTGACGGGTATGTAACGGACGTAGCCACGCTCTGTCCGACGAGGCGTCGTTGCCACTCTCTGGGCTCGATCGCAGGACCTCCGACTTGCCAAGACTTTTAATTTTAATTATGGTCACGATTTGCTTCCATAGCTGTGTGCTTTGCTTGCATGTGATAGTTTAGGCTGGAAGTACTCTGATGATCACTAAACTCAGCCTGACAATCAGTATACACAGCCTTAGTTTTGTCAACCGAGCCGTCTCGCAACTTTTTGAAATGGAACTTCTCATCTAAAAGCCCTCTCTCCATCATTCAGCTACCGTCGGCAGTCGAAGTCATGTGACTACAGGAGATTCCCAGGGTCAAAAAGAAACCTTCTTAACGAAACCTTTGTCGCGTTAAAGTGAGATTGCTATTGTTATTAACGCGTTAACTTTGACAGCCGTACTAAAAATACAAGCAACGCTATCGCTAACAAGACAAACCTTTTGACACCGACGTTGTCAATGTAGCCCAAATGTTGAGGGATCCTTAGGGGAAAATACATTGTAAGAAGAAGAATATATATGTGAGAGAACAATGGTTGTGCTTTCCGAAGGCTTGAGCACACCCAACAAGTCTGGGCCAGTGATCACACTTTATTTCCTGTCTGACAGGATGAATAGACATTGCTGCAACACTAAGGTCTCTTCCACACCATGCCCCTGGTCAGAGCCCTGCCTGGTCAGACATACACACACAGATATGGTCCTTTATCTTCATCAACCAGATGTGATCTAACAGTTCTCCTGGATATAATGTGTGTTCTTCAGGCACATCTGAGTGCGTTGCATCGGCACTCCAGTATTAAAAAGAAGGCTAAAGGATGCAAGTAAGACAAATACATCCACTTAAACAACCCATAGGTTCCTTTTCACATGCTGTCACTGCTCTCATGCCCCCAGGTGCTTGCTCTCTCAATGGCCAGGTAACGGTTGATTATCCTCCTCATTTGTTTCCAACTTTATCAAGTGATTGATTTGTACTGATTTCTGTTATCTTAATGGATTGGAAAATTGGGCAAGGAAATAGAGAGGAGCAGTGCAACTTAACTATAAAACATTTCAGAGAGCTCAAATAGTTTCGAGGTCAAGTGAGAAGCAGCTGATAAAAAACATCATATAATGAGAAATGGACAGACAGCCCAGAGAAGAAAATGGAGCATAGAAAAGCTGTGAGATGTGTGAGGGAGCGGTAGAGGCTGAGGTAAGAGGAGGGACAGAGAGAATGATGGAGTGAAGGAAGATCATGTAAGCGCTTACATACCCTGAATGTGAAGTCCAAGTTTTTACTCTTTCCCTAACCACATTAACTGTCATTGTCAATCACTCAACACAGCAGATGACAAGCTGTTGCACCCATAGATATTTATAAAGGCTAGATGTCTCGTCCACGTTGCCGGCCAATGGAGTCGAACGTCCGCACATGGCGGCCATCTTGCTACATTCAACTCGCTCACCCATAACATTGTGTTGGTGCTACATGTACTTATTAAATAACCATAACTTGCTCAACCGATTTTCAAATGGTTTGGTTTGTTATCAACGTCAGAGATGTAGTTATGCCACTGCATACTTATGAATAATTTTTCAAAATCGGTTAGAAAATCGAGCAAGTTATGGTTATTTAAAAAGTACATGTAGCACCAACACAATGTTATGGGTGAGCGAGTTGACTGTAGCAAGATGGCTGCCATATGACGTTCTAGACTCTGCCGTAAGACATCTAGCTTTTATATATATCTATGGTTGCACCAGGTGGGCATTCTGTAAGTTAATTACTATTGTGATGCCACCAAGTTCATATTCATACTCTTTTGAAGCATGGTGTTACGTTGAATCACTGGAGGTTGTTTACGGTCAAACATATTTCAAGACACAAACAAACATCTAAAACAGTAGGCTTCAACCAGAGACGTACAACATGGTGCGGGGGACCCACAGAGATGTGACATGTGAGATGGCCTCACCCAACATTTAGTAAAAAATTATAATAGTAATAACAATATATATAATAACAATGATTAACAACTTTTTCCAACCCCCTGGTTATTCCATTAATAAATATTCTATTTTGCAAAAGGTTTCTTCCGCCCTGTCGATGGTTAAACCTTTCACATGTCTGCCGAGAGACAAGCTACATGCTGATTGGTTGATATTACAGCTAAAATTTAAAGCTAAAACGTTTTTTTAAATGAAACATAATTGGAGTGGGGAACAAAAAGGCAAAAAAAATAAAGCCTCATTATTTGAGCTAAATTGCTTATTAATACAATAATAAGTATGATGCTGAGTACAACACACACACATAGACACACACACGTACACAAAAGCTCTATTAACAAATACAGTCAGACCAGAACAGCTAGAATGTCACTAGCATTTGACACTAGCATTACAGTAATGTCCTATGTATCCCCCTAGGCCCATTATTGAGGAACATGCTTGTCTATACATTATGCAGAGACATACTAATTCCCTTCATTTTTATTACAGTGTTTCCCAGTCAGTGAGTGGACTTGGATAATGTGAATGGTGTGAAAGGGAAGAAGGGTGGTTGAGTCCCCACAATAAGATGGTCCATTGGAGGGAGAGAGAGAGACAGAGAGGGAGAGAGAGGGATGGAGAAGGAGTAAGAAGAGGATCGATTGTTCCAAAAGGGTGTGGAGGGGTGTATTAATCAGGCCCTGAGGTAGACTTGGGCTTGGGTGTCATCCAGCCACACACATGATTTCGGAGAATCACACACTTGGGTCATATGATATGTTCATGGTGTGAAGAATTTTGGTGGCACGGTTCGTCACGTGATCGTTCTATACCAATAAGGTAGCTGATTTTTGTCAACAAAGTGGCACGATGGATGGATATGGTTGGCATACCCGAGTGAGCGACGAGTCTGACTGGGGCTAACGTCAAAACAGTGTAATGGGGACGCAGTCTCACTCAAATTGCCTGCTTAAACTAATCACAAAGATAATCGGACCAACTGGCTAAAATCGGAATTCCCATATCTCTTGAAAGCTGCCCTGACTTTTTATATGTCGAATTGACTGTAAAACTGTAAAATTACGAACTTTGTGACATGACGCGAAGATATGGCTGCCGCTCGTATATGCGGTCTGTACCGGGCGACAATTTCACACTCAAATGTCAAGACTTTCGTGACCCAAATCAAAATTCTGATGCGACAGATCAATGGGGAATCGCTTTCTCTATTTAAGGCTGTCCTCCTCTGACTTTTTTGGTCTTTTTAAATTTAACTATTTGTATTATCCGTGTGGTTCTTTTGCCGTTTTAAATGCTATCCTTTCCCGGTTTTCTGCAGCCACATTGCTAGCCAATGACCATTTGTTTGTTTGTTCATTCATTCTTCAACGAATGAAAACACTGATCAACCATAAAAACAATCTTTATGAAATATGGTATATAAAACTGGACGAAACAGAATAAGGAATAACAGATTAAGGACACTCAGTCCTCACTGTCAGGACAGTTATCTTCCAGTTCCTCAGTTTCTTTTGTGTTGGCACAATTACAACAACGTTATAAATCTGTGCAACACACTCCTGCAAAAATAAAACATCTGCCTGTCTCACAGGCACTTTTGAAGCCGCAAAGTCACATGCAAAACACTGTCAGGGGACGGATTTCTGATCATCCAGGTGACGTGCCAACCATATCCATCCATCGTGCCACTTTGTTGACAAAGATCAGCTACCTTATTGGTATAGAACGATCACGTGTCGAACAGTGCCACCAAAATCCTATTACGCTCTGAAGGAATTAGTTCTGCATAAAACATAGAAGCATCGACAATCGACTGGAATTTCAGCGAGAAACTTTTTTTGGGTAGTTTAGCACAACTCGTTCTTTTTTATGAACTAAAGATTGTGTAGATGCAAGCCGAAGGAGCGGGATGAAACAATAACAGTGTTCACCTCTATGGCCTATATGTAAAATATTATTTATGGAGACTCAACATCTCCAAGTGCTAGCAAGGATTTAGCAGTGGCTGTCAGTGCATCTTCGTTTGGGGTTTCAAGAACACCTGAGCAATGCAAAGCCAGGTTCAATGATCTCAAACAGAGTTTGAAGGGAGAGTCAGGGACGTCTAGTACATCAGGTATGTACTGTACACACAATATTTCCTATATTGTAAAACTAAAGTGAAACCAAAGTGAAACTTATACTGAATTGATATGCAAAACTCAAAATAATTGTGTGTAAAGCCTTTGGCCTTGATGTAATTGATCTGCCAGAATGAAAAATACACTTCAAATCAAACTACAAGTATCAGATAGGGGCGCAGCATGAGGAGGTAGTGGACGTTCTGTAAATCCAGCCAGCTGACTTCAACACGGACAAAACTCCATACGCCATATGCACCACCCCCACCAAGCCTACAGCCCGTGCATTGCAATTTCCACTGAAGCATCCGTGGGGGAAGAAGACAATGACTGTGTTTATTACCGAACACTTTAAGAAGTACACTGCAATACAGTGCACTACTGCAGCGTTAGACATCCCTGCAGCAGTCTATCGTTTTATCAGTCACCAAAGTGGTTAGCTAGTACCTTCTAGTTAGCTTAACATTCACGGGAGAAAAAGTACAGACGACCGTCGTCTCTTTGGCCTGAGAACTCACACACACTGGCCGTTTATTTAGCGCATGCTCACAATAGCATACCTGTGCACGCAGGCACACATGTTCTCATGTGACGTCACTGCATGGGCTACTTAACATGGCTTTGCTATATTATGAAATATGCTCAACACTCCCACTCAAAGACATGTGTATAGCTCTCTATAGTGGTAAACAAAAAACAAATATACATAACTCCAAAATTAAACATTTGGCATACTGGCAGTGTACGACTTCAGAACATTTACATCTGTCAGTTCACATTACTCTCCAAACAAATACCCCTTGAAACTCTCAAACTTAGCCTTTGTCACTGGCTTGGTAAGGACATCAGCTACCATGTTTGCAGTAGGACAGTATTCTATAGATATTTTCCCTTCTGCATGTGCAGACCGTACAAAGTGATACTTTATGTGTTTGCTTCTCTGTCTGGATACTGGGTTCTTAGATAAAGATATCGCCCCCTGGTTGTCCTCATATATCTTGACTGGTACATGCTGGTTATTACTATCAATCCCTTTTAGTAGTTGTACAAGGTACATACTCTCTTGAGTAGTGGCTGCTAGTGCCATATACTCAGCTTCGCAGGTGGATAGTCCCACGGTTGGCTGTTTCCTACTCTTCCACAATATAACTGGACTCAATGATAACATTCTCAGTTAAGCTGAAACAGATTACAATTTGCTCGTATCCACTTGTGCTCCTCCTATCATCCCTGTCAGCTGCCCAATCAGCATCACTATATCCCTCCAGCTGTAGTAGGCTTTCCTCACATTTCTGGTAGTGTAGCTCTTGATCTATAGTACCCTTTAAGTACCTCAGTATGTGTTTTGCTGTAGCCCAATGCTGTTGCTTTGGTTCTGCTAGGTATTGAGATAGTTTACTAACGACCAAGGTTAGGTCTGGTACATGTCATAATGTATATCAGGCTACCTACTATCTCTCTATATCCTGTTGAATCAATAACTTCACCATCCCTGTCAAAGTTTAACTTTTGCTCACATGGGGTGGATCTCGGTTTGCATTCGGACATTCCAAATGTTTCTAATATTTTCTCTATGTGTCTCTTTTGAGTCATTTTGATCTCTCCCTCACTCTGTCGGAAATCGATACCCAGGAAGTGTTTAAGTGGACCCATATCTTTCATCTTAAACCTTCTCTTCAACATTTCTTTTACATCACTGAGTAAGGTGTTGTTACTCGCTGCTATGATTAAGTAATCTACCCATACCAACAAAATCACTTTCTCCTTCTCAGATTTTCTGCTGTAGACACAATGATCAGCATCATTTTGCACAAAACCATTCTCTGTAAGGTGATCATGCAGAAATCAAAAATCAGAAAGGGATTTATTGGCCATGAAAGTTTGCACAGACAAGGAATTTGCTTTGGCAGGAAGGTGCATACAATAAACATATAGTAACCTTAAATTTAAATATGTGGACTATCTATACTAAATATCTATACTATCTATACTAAAGTGGAATTATAATTAAAATAAAATATACAATAAAATATAAGTTGCCTAATTTACAATATAAAAATACAAAAAATACAAATATGACAAAAAATACAAATGTACAAGATGCAGTAATGTAGTGCAGAATATTAGAGTCAATAAAGTAAAGTCATTAAGTCAGTGTGAGCAATGTTTCTCTTGTTAGAGAACCCCGGATATCTTGGCAGAACACTGAATTAACAGACAAAACAAGACAAAACACAGCGCACCGAACCACCGAGGCAGCCATCGTCGGCGCCATCTTGGATGAAAGTAACATGTTCCAGTTACGCCCCGACTGTTTCAAACCATACAATGATTTGTTGAGTTTACACACCAAGTGTTTCCCTGTTTTTGACTGGATCTCAAAACCTTACGGTTGCTCCATATATACCTCACAGTCTATTGGAGCATGGAGGTAAGCAGTCTTCACATCCATTTGGTGTAGGGTAAGATCCTCCTGTACAGCCACCTGCATTAATGCTCGTACAGAGGTCATGTTGGCTGTCCGTGAAAAGGTCTCTTTATAATCAATCCCTTCCACTTGACTATACCCCTTTGCGACATATCTAGCTTTACAAGTCTCAGATCCATCTGGGCTCTCTTTCACTGCATATACCCAGCGACCTCCCACTGCTTGTTTGCCTCTTGGCAGTGGGGTCAGAGTGAAAGTATCATTCTCTGTCAAAGAATTATTCTCCTCTTTCATCCCGTCAGCCCACATTTGTGACTTCTTAGAGTCCATTACCTCTTTTAGTGTTTTAGGAACATTATAAGCCACTCTGTAGAAATAATCTACATTTTCACTTTTGTCATTACACTCAGCTTTACACTGGTACTCTTTTAAGTGTTCTGGGGCCTTTCTCTGTCTCGTAGGGTATCTCTTTTCTCCCTCTTCTCTCGCAGCCTCTATCTGTCTGGCTCGGACCTGCCTCAGCAGTCTCCTAAACACTGGACTCTACTCTCCTCAGGCTGTCCCTGGTTGACTCTCTTCGGTGGTGTATCTCCATAACTCTCAGTGTCTTCCCCTATGTCACAATCTGTCTGAGTCTGGCTATCTGCGCTACCTTTGGTGATGAATTTCACCAGCCTATGTTTTAGGACTTTTCCTGTCTCGGGATAATAGACGTTATATGCTGGACTATATTTGTCATAGCCTACAAAGATCCCCTTTTTGCATCTAGAATCCAGCTTTTTCTTATCCTGCTGATATACGTAGCATTCAGAGCCAAATATATTCATGTTGGATAGGTTAGGTGTTTTTCCTGTGAAAACACAGTAAGGCGTCTGCTCTAGCCGCTTACTGTAGCACCTGTTGCGGATTTGAGCTACTGTCTGTATAGCATATGTCCATAACTGCTTTGGGAGGTTACTCTCCAACAGCATGCATCTAGACATCTCAAATAAGGTTCTCCAACCTCTTTCGGCAGTTCCATTCTGATGAGGTGAGTAGGGTGCACTCGTCTCATGCCTTATCCCGTTACTCCTGAGTAAAGACAGGAACTCCTGCCCGGTAAACTCAGTACCATTATCAGACCTTATGCCCTTTATCTTTCCATATGGAGCTACATCTGCAATGAATTTTTCTGTAGCTTTTGTCATGTCACTCTTTGCTTTAAGAAAGTATGGGAAAATCATCCCACTATAGTCATCAGTAAATGTGATTGTATATCTGTATCCGTCTTTATTTGATGGTTCTATAGGACCGCATAAGTCTGTGTGTACTAGCTCTAATACAGTTGTAGCTTTAGCGTCTGCCTGTCTGTTTCTGCTTTGTGTAAATTTGCCTTGTGTGCATATTTCACAGTTTTGGTTGGACTTGTCATGTTTCCCTTTTATAGACATCCCTTCAACCACCTTTTCTAATTTTGCAACATCCTCAAAATTGCAATGACCAAGTATCCTATGCCATGTTTGAATGTCATGACAACCATACACTTCATCAACATTTTCATCCTCTACCGTGCTAAGGTAATACAGCCTACCATACACTTCCATTTCGAACTTGGTACTATCCTTGTGGACCAGCCAGTCATTACCGTCCTTGAACCGGACCTCAGCTCCGTTGGCTGTCGCTGCTTTGACAGAAATTATGTTTTGTGGAAACGATGGGATGTAGAGTGCTTGCTTGAGCCTTGTTTTCACCTGTCGTCCCTCGCTGTCCAGCAAGTAGATTTCAGCGTCTCCCCGCATCTTCGCCATCCCACTCACCTTGGATCCGTCAGCAAGCTCGATCATGTGGTCCTCAGGTCTGAAGCTCTTGTCAACTGTTTTGAACTTTGTGGCGTCGTTGATCATGTGTGTTGTGGCGCCGCAGTCGACCATGAGACCCTTCTTGTTTCCTCTTTGTGTAGGACAGTCACTCATCTTGAAACAGAAAGACGGAGTCATGGCCTCGTCCTCGGCCGCGACCCCTTCCTCGCTGTGGTGTGTCCCATTTCCGTTCCTCTCTTCTCACCAGGTATCCGTCAGGACATGTCCTGGCCATGTGTCCCTTTTTACCGCACGTGTAACACTCGACATCAGCCAGGTCCATTTTCTTTCCTCTGCCTTGTGGCCTCGTTGCCCCGCTAGTCTTCATCACGTTGTCTGCTTCAACATTCACGTCACTCTTCCCATTTTTTCAGTACTCTCGTAACTTCGCAGTTTTGTTTTAAACTCGCCGAACGTTACATCGTCACTTGTCTGAGTGATGTACACGACGAATGGCTTGTATGAATCAGGTAGCCCTTTTACTACCATAGCCATCTCAAGCCCATCACTAATATGCTCGTCTGCTCTTCTCAATGACGTGAATATAGTCTCTGCTCGAATAATATAGTCAGTGACCGTTTCATTGCTAGCCTTATGGATAGGGATGGGTATTGATAGGATTTTAACGATTCCGGTTCCTTATCAATTTCTGCTTATCGATTCGATTCCTTATCGATTCTCTTATCAATTCTTATTGGGCAGGAGAGCACAAACGGGTTTATTTACATTAATTTTCTTTTATATAATTTTCTATAATGCTGTAGTGCAAACCATATACAGTATTATGTATACATAAACATTTTGTACATGACCTTAAACATTTATATTACTCTTGAACTACAAATAAAACTGACATTCTTCTGTAGAAGATAAAATAAAACTGAAACAATTCAGTTTTCACGTGACGTCACGTTCCAATGGACACGCCCCCCTGGAGGGCAAAAAAGACTTTCCGTTGCCCGCCACCCATTATAAAGTCATACATTTACGTTAAGTCTGCTGCTTTTGTTTAGGCATAATGCCGGATAGTTCTATTTCGTGGAGCTCCGCCCCATAGGGGAGCTCTGCTCCTATTGGTTTACCCGCTGCCTAGTGCAGCCAATGACTGAAGATCAAAAAGTATACACACCTGTCATCCACACAGGTGCCCTATAAAAGGGGGTGACAGCTGTCACTCGTCCTCCCAAAAAATTCAGCACGGGTTGTTCTGAATTTTGACGAGATTAAAGAGTAAAATGAGCTTTTCCATGCCACCGTTGCCGCGCAAAGCTCTTTTAAGAGCTCAATGCCGGTGCCGTTTTCTGGAGGCCGAAGGGGACCACCACGAATTTTGTTTCGTGTGTCTGGGACCTCGGCACGCCAGAGACGGCCTGGTGGATTCCCCTGCGTGTACCGAGTGCGCCAGTCTCTCTAAAACGGAGAGACATAAGCGGCACGAGTATTTCCAGGTGGAAGAGCCCCTCGCGGACGTGGTCTCCGCCCTGCTCTCCGATGAGGAGAGCTCAGGGTCGGATGACCTAGGCCTTCCCGAGGTGGCGGGCGAGACAGCTCTAGGGCAGGACCCTCCTGTGGAGGAGTTCCTGCAGAGCGTCTTGCGCTCGACCCCCCTCTCCGTCTCTGAGGGAGCAGGGGGCGTGTCGAGCTCGGCCTCAGAGGAGGACGGGGAAGCGGCTCCCGCCCCCCCCGCCTCCTCTCCTCTGTCTAGGAGCGCTGACTTCCCCATCCTAATTGCCCATGCGGCGAGCATCATGGGTGTCCCCATGCCGGTCTCCCCTCCTGTGGAGCAGGACGACCCATGGGATGTCGGGCCCTACGCCAAGAGGTCCAGACCGACCCGTCCAGCCTGCCCCGCCATGCCTAAACTGGCTAACTATGTCGAGGGCTCGTGGGACGCGCCGATGGCAGCCAACGCGCCTGTTAAGGCGCTTTTGCCCTTTTCCCGGGTAGACGGGATGCTGGAGGCTGTAAAGGCCGGCCCCCCGCCCCTAGAACCATCGCTGGTGGCGTACCTGGTTCCGGGAGCGAGCGCGTGGTCAACCAGCAGGAAGGCGACCCTGCCAAGCCCTCGGGACAGGCTGACGACCTCTCTGGCCGATAAGGTCTATGTCTGGGGAGCGCAGGCGGCAGCTGCTTCCAGCAACGCCGCCTTGCTCATGGCAGCGGTCACTAAGCTGTCAACGGGAAAGACAGAGGGACTGTCTGCCGCGGAGGCATCCCTCGTGGCGAGGATGACATCGGCGGCCGTGTTCCTCGCCCAGGGGGCAGCGATTTGTTCAGGCCGCTCGATGGCGAGCAGCGTGGTTATCCACCGAAACCTCTGGTTGTCCTTGACGGCCATGAGGGACGCGGATAAAACCGCCCTCCTTAATGCCCCTGTGTCAAAGGATGGACTCTTTGGGCCGGCAGTCGCCTCGGCCTCCGAGCGATTCTCCCGGTTGGAGGCGGAGAGGAAGCACCTGTCAGGGCACATGCCCTTGCAACGGAAGCCTCCCGCCGCCTCTTCTTCCCTGGCCTCGGCCGGGACGTCGCAGGGCAGGAAACGGCGCCCTCGCCGACCAGCAGCGGCGAGCAGAGATGCGGCTGCAACTCAAGCGCCCCACCCTCCATCGACGTCTGTGCCGCACACCACGGCTCCAGCGGAGAGGACGGGTTTCGCCCGTCCACCTGCCCCTGCCTGGCGTGGTGGCCAGAGCAGGAAGAGAAAGGCGTGACTGGCGGCGGGGATCGACGCTTCGGTCCCCCCAATGTGTTTTGATGTAATAAAGTTTGATAAGGAGAGGCTGGTACCTCCACAATACTTTATCCAAGAAAGACATATATTCCAGTCAGTGCCTCTTGTGAGCCCGACCGGTACAGAGTTGAGCACTCTTACTGGTGTGGGATCATCTAACGAGTTGGTCTCGGTGCGTGAGTTTTATTCAACTAGCGACGCCGGACCGTCATGCACTATGACTGTAGCAGAATCTGGCCCAGCTAGCAAGCGTGTGGCCAGACCGCTACCCGTCTCTACGCACCATGACACAGCGTGTGGCTCTGTTGTCACGTTACAAGAGCCATCGCTGCGGCTGTGCGCCCAGAGCTCTGACCGTGCTGTGAGACCTTCCGAGGCTCATAACGACGACAGAGCTCAGACCTCTCTTGATCAGGGGGCGCAGCCCCAGCCCTTTCGAGTCGACCCCACCTTGGGCTGTACCGCCATTTCGGTGCACAGCGGCGGCTGGGGTCAGACGAGAGTACGGCCGTTTCCTGTCTGCGGCTCCGCAGCTGATCGCACGCCCGCTCTCTCTGCGTTATGCAGAGTGGCGAGAGTCATGCTCACTGCCAAGCTGGCTAGACAGGATACTGAGAGAGGGCTATGCCATCCAGTTCATGCGGACTCCCCCTCCTTTCAGAGGAGTGAGGGAGACACGCTTGTCCTGCCCGCTGAAAGCACTCGCGCTCCGGAAGGAGATTACGAGCTTGCTGACCAAAGGGACGGTGATTCCGGTCCCCAGAGATCAGGAGAACTCGGGTCTCTACTCCCCTTATTTTTTGGTTCCCAAGAAAAACGGGGGGATGAGGCCGATTCTAGACCTGAGGGTGCTCAACGAGAGTGTGGCCAAACGGCCCTTTCGTATGCTGACGATAAAGCGTTTGCTGACTTGTGTACAGCGGAACGACTTTGGGATCAGCATAGACCTGAAGGACGCGTATTTCCATGTGCCTATCAAACCGAAGCACAGGAGATTTCTGCGTTTCGCCTTCGAAGGGAAGAAGTACGAGTACACGCGCCTGCCGTTTGGGTACGCGCTGGCTCCTCGAACTTTCTCCAAGTGCGTGGAAGCAGCTCTAGAACCGTTACGGCGGAGAGGAATACGCATTCTGGCGTACCTCGACGACCTGTTAGTTCTGGCTCAGTCTCCGGACAGAGCTATCCAGGACGCGACCTCACTGGTGAGCCAGCTCAGCCAGTTGGGGTTCGCTGTCAACTGGGAGAAGAGCGCTCCATGGCCGGCTCAACAGTTTACCTACCTAGGTATCCATTTGGACACTGTTGGGATGAGAGCCAGACTATCGGCACCACGGAGAGAGGCTATTTCGATAGCTCTCCGCACGTTCCGGGTCTCACGCACAATCACCGCGCTATCGGTGATGTCCCTGTTGGGGTTGATGGCGGCGGCGCATGTAGTAGTGCCTTTAGGCCTGTTATACATGCGCAAGCTGCAGAGATGGTTCGCTCAGCTGCGGTTGGATCCGGTGCGACACCGCCGCAGACTGCTAGTGATACCGAGATCAGTCAAGGCCGATCTGGACCATTGGAGAGACCCGCGCGTCATGACGCGCAGAGTGACAGCCCTCTACCCGGTCTTTACGGATGCGTCCTTGACCGGGTGGGGTGGAGTGTGTCGGGCGGGCTCGATAGGAGGGAGATGGGAACCGTCAGAGACGCGTCACATCAACCTCCTGGAGCTCGAAGCGGTTCGACTGACTCTGTGCCATTTCGCGTTGGTGTTGAAGGATCAAGACGTTCTCGTCAGATCCGACAACAGAGCGACGGTGGCTTACATCAACAGGCAGGGAGGGGTGCGCTCTCCATCACTTCATCGCTTAGCGGAGGAAGTGTGGACTTGGGCTTTCACGCACCTACGCTCTCTGAGAGCGCTGCACATTCCAGGTCTGCTCAACGAAGGAGCGGACCTGATGTCAAGGGGCGGCCCGAGAGAGGACGAATGGAGGTTGAAACCGTCCATCGTGTCTCTGATCTGGGCACGCTTCGGCCGAGCACAGGTGGATCTGTTTGCGTCACGAGCCAACACACAGTGTCTTCTGTGGTTCTCGCTGCGCGCACAGGACAGACCTCCACTTGGAGTCGATGCGTTCGCGCACCGTTCCTGGCCGAGAAGTCTGCTATACGCGTTTCCACCTCTGGCCTCCATCCTCCCCCTGCTGGCTCGGGTGAGGTCGGACGGGCTGTCGGTCATTCTGATAGCCCCCGATCGCCCCGTGGTTCCCGGAGATGATGGGGATGCTGGTGGGCGGGCCTTGGCCCATACCTCACCAGATGGATGCGCTCTCTCAGGCCGGGGGCCTGGTGAAGAGCCCTCCAGTGATCGGAGGCCCTCTTATGGCTTGGCTACTGAGAGGGAACTCTTAGAGCGCAGGGGTCTGTCTGATGCTGTCATTCAGACCATTCAGAGTGCACGCGCACAATCTACTGCTAGAGGGTACGCGTCGCGCTGGCGAGCCTTTATGCAATGGTGTGGAAAACAGAACCTTGACCCGGTCTCATGTCCGGTCGAAATGTTCTTGTGTTTCTTACAATCGTTGTTTGACGAGGGCTTAGCCGCGAGCACGGTTCGTGTTTACGCGGCTGCTATTTCGGCATGTCACGAGGGGTTCGCCAAAACGACACTGTTCAGCCACCCGCTGGTCAAGCGTTTTCTGGCTGGGGTGTGTAGGCTCAGGCCACCTCCGAGAGCGTCAACACCTACATGGGATTTATCCCTGGTGTTAGACGCTCTGTGTGGACCACCTTTCGAGCCATTAGACGATGTGTCATTACGTCTGCTTTCTCTCAAAACGAGTCTGCTCCTCGCTTTGACTACGGCTAAACGAGTGAGCGACTTGTGCGCTTTGTCAACACGCGCGGATTGTTTGATCATCTCGGGTGATCGAACAAGAGCAGTGTTGCGTCCTAACCCGGCCTTTATCCCCAAGGTGATTAGCCGAGCGTTCAGGGCACAGAGCTGCGAACTGAGAGCTTTTTTCCCACCTCCGCACAGCGGAGAGGAGGAAAGACGCTTACATAGCCTGTGTCCAGTGCGCGCTCTCTCGCGCTATCTGGAATGCACAGCAAGCATCAGATCTTCTCCCCAGTTACTGATCTGCTACGGTGGATCGAGGGCTGGCTTGCCACTCTCCAAACAGAGACTTTCTCACTGGCTCTGCGAGGCTATTGGTCTCGCGTACGAGTCTATGAGATGTCCCGTGCCACCTGGCATTCGGGCTCATTCCACCCGAGGAGTGGCGGCATCAGCCGCCATCCTCAGGGGCGTAGGAGTGGAGGAGATTTGTGAAGCGGCGTCTTGGTCGTCGCCTTCACCATTTGTGCGATATTATCTGTTGGACGTTTCCTCCTCATCTTTTGCGCATTCTGTCCTCAGCATGGCTGGTGGATCAGGTGTAGCGAGATGACAACTCGCGAGGTTCCTTTGGGCCCTAGATGCGAGTTGTTCTTGATGATGGTTATATCCATACTTGCCAACCCTCCCGATTTTCCCGGGAGTCTCCCGATTTTCACTATCCTCGCCCGTTGCTCCCGCAATTCTCCCGATATTGACAAGATTTCATGTCTCCCTTTCTCCCCACTTTCGTTATCATCACAACAACCTGTTTTTCCGAAAAGGACTACAATATCCACCCCCCCCGGATATTGGTTGGTTGAGCCCGCTGTTACCACGGAGACTTTTGCCACCGCAGCAAACGTCTCCATGGTAACAGCCGGCTCTCAACGTCTCTCTAACAGTACTTTCTTCTGTTTATTCTTTCTACCCGCGCTCGTGAATTAAAAGAGAACAAAGAAGACAAGAGAATGGAGCCGAAAAGGAAAAAATATGCCTGTAAATTCAATGAAGAGTGGAAGTCGGAGTTCGCTTTTCTTACAACAAGTTTTAAAGGTACTGGATATGCCCATTGTAAAGTTTGCCGGGCGGATTTTTCCGTGGAGCACGGCGGTCGGACGGATATCAAACATCATGCTAATACAGACAAACATAAGAAGGCAGTAGTTGCTTCAGAGTCTCAGCCAAGCATCGTTGGTTTGCTGGGGAAAGGGAGACCAGATGCAGTCATATATGCTGAAACAAAAATGGCAATGTTGGTGGCAAAGAATAACATTCCTCTGAGCTTTACTGACGAAATAAATAAGTCAGTGAAGGACATGTTTCCTGACTCGGAAGTAGCTAAGAAGTATGCCTGTGGGAGGACCAAAGCCACACAGATAGTGAAAGGTAAGCCATTAACATACCCTTAAAACATATAAACAATTATTTTTTCGTAATGAAAATGATAACACAAGTTGAGACTTCTTACTTATTTTTTCTTTCTCATGTATCTTATATGTTATTTTGTATTGTATCTTGTACAGCACTTTGGTCAACTGATGTTGTTTTTAAATGCGCTATAGAAATCATTTTTGACTTTGACTTTTTAAAAACAATCCATGTAAGGATAATGTTCAAAGCTTTCTATTTACTATGTGTATGCGTACATGGGATTAATTTCACAGCCCATTTGCGGTGATGGTAAGAGTTTGACTTAAAAACTGTATTTTTACTTAACAGGTGCCATTGCCCCAGAACTGGACAATGAAGTCTCACGTCTGTGCCAAAACCCCTTTGGTCTACTGTGTGATGAGGGCACAACCAGGACCGCTGACAAGGAATTTGTTATGTTGGCCAGAGTTTTCGATGAACAGACTGGAGAGGTAGTGACTAGGTTCCTGGACATGCCAGTGTGTAATGTTGGCACTGCAGAGAACCTGTTCAGGTCCCTGGAAACAGTACTAAGGTAAATAAAAAATAAAAAATAATATAATAGTGAAATAAAAAATCACTATTGTCCATATAAATGACAATACTCTTTAAAGGTTGACCACTGACTTGTAAGGTTGTGTTTTTATTTTTAGCGAGAGAAAGATTGAATGGCAACAAGTTGTTGCCTTCAATAGTGACAACGCCAGTGTCATGAAGGGGAGGCATAACTCGGTGGCCAGCAGGATAAAGGCAGTCCAACCAGGCCTTATTGACGTTGGCTGTATCTGTCATCTGGTGCAGTTGGCAACAGGGTGTGGAGTCAAAGCTCTCCGCCAGCCAATTGAAGAGGTCCTGAGCAGCATATATGCTCATTTTGACATCAGGTAAGACATATCAGCACATTGCACTTAAAAATTAGGGTGTTGTGCTGTCTCTGTGGCACAGTTAGACAGATATTTTGGTCTCCTTCGATAAGACTTTTTAACCATTCTCCTATTTTTTTCCTTTATTTGACCTCAACTTTAGTGCCAAACGATGTGAAATATATAAGGAGTTTGTGGAGTTCACAGACTCAGAAAGTTTGAAGCTGCTACGCTACTGTGCAACGAGGTGGCTCAGTCTGCTGACCTGCATCAAGCGAGTCCTTAACCAGTGGAATGCGCTTCAAGCGTATTTTGAGAGTCACGAGGACGTGGAGAAGCCTGGCAAGGTGAAGATGCTTGCAGGGCATTTAGCCAGCAAGAAGACCAAGTTCTTCTTCCTTTTCCTCTCCCAAGCGTTGAAACCACTGGCTGATTTCAATGTTGCATTTCAGGTGAGTCTATCATAAGAATTGATTATTCAGTTAATCACCAACTATTTTGATAACCAATGTATTGGTAAAAGTAATGGAAATGGATTCTATACTCCTGAGTGTAAACTGAATATATTTGGTTTGTGAGCAGTGCAAGTAATTTAGGGCTTTGGAAAACACTGATGCATGTTTTGACATTGTATAGACAATCAACAAACATATTCTTTATGGGAATAAAGTATCACCAGTTAATCTACATATTGCTAAGAATTGTAGATAACTTAAATGTGATATTCACAATCATGTTAATATCTGATTAATTGATTACGTGTTTGTAGGCTGAAGGGGTGATGATACACAAGCTGCACAAGGAGATGACCAACCTGGTCAGAAGGTGGCTTGGAAGATTTGTCCCCGCTCACCTTATCGCTGATGTCCCACTGAAAGACATCAGTTTCAAGGACACAAGCCTCCAGTTGGGAGACGAGGACCTTTGTGTTGGAGAGGAAGCACAAGCGTTCTTGGAGGACAACATGGATGACCTTTCCTCTTCAGTCCCAGCGCTTCTTCAGTAAGCTTTAATGTGTAATTCAAACAAGTAAACCCCATGAAGAAAAAGCTGAAATCCAATCATACATTGGTTGTAATTGCATCTGTTCATGTGTCATAGGGCAGTGAGAGACTTCTTCGTAGCTGTTGCCACCAAAATGATGTCAGCATTTCCCCTGGACAATATCATACTCCAGAACCTGACAGCGCTGGACCCAGCTTCAAGACATCAGTTTGCCCCAAGATCAGGTATGGTAATCATATAAATAACAACAAATACATTCATAATTACTTGCATAGGTTTTTTTCCAGAAAAATAAATATCCAGTTCAGTTGTGTTGTGTTGAGATTTAAAAATGTTTGTATTTGCAGTGATAGAGCTAGGGAAAGGACTGCCACAGCTCAGGTTGGACATGGCTAGCCTCAGGGAAGAAGTGGTAGAGTACCAGGTGATTGACAGGGCAGAACTTCCTGAGGAAGGAACAATTGACAAGTTTTGGGCCATCATGGTCAAAGATTCCAAATTCAAGAATCTTAGTATATTGATGAAGGCATTGCTGTGCATTCCACACAGCAATGCATCTTCAGAAAGGGTGTTTAGCATGGTGAGAAAAATAGTCACCGAAAACAGAATGAGGATGGACAACTCCACCCTCTGCTCACTCCTGTCCTGCAAACTTAATTTTCCAGGACAGGCCCACACCTACGTTCCCTCAAGGAAGGTGTTACAGGCCGCAAGGCATTGCACCTTTAACTACAACAAGCATAGCTAGGAGATATAGGAATAATGCTTAACCTGCATGTAGCACTTACATGATGTAGTAGGACTTTGTAATGTTGTATATTAGAAGCCAGTGTATTTGCGTGATAAGACTTATTGGAAGTTGCCAAGATAAATCTATTGATCTGTAGGCTAATTTTTTTTATTTTATTTTATTGGTTTAGTTCAGGGATATTGCACACCAATCAACATTCAACATGTGAGTGAGCCAGAGTTAGTCTAAGAGGCTAGTTTTCATCCGTTGTCCCCGGGCCAGATATTAAAGAGGCAACCTAAAATTACAGAAATAAATAATAATAATATGAAATCAAATGTAATGACATGAAATGTAAATTAACTGAAAGTATTCAACATAAAATTGACGTTTCAATTTACTTATTTTTTTGTTGGTTTTATTATTTTAAAGTCACCAGAATGCGGGAAACAATGTCTTTAAAGCTGAAAATTTCCTGGGGGGGGACCCCCAGACCCCCCGCTTTAGTTTGGGATTTCTCCCTATTTTCCAGGTCTCAAGGTTGGCAAGTATGGTTATATCGCCAAAATGTAGGACAGTCAGACATTCTCAGTGAGATGTCTATACTGTATGTGTTCTGTTGCCCCTCCAGCTTAGCTGTTGTGCAGGCGAGAGGAACGACAGGAATTTGTGAGTGAGCTCCCTCCTGTTTTCACCCTGGACGGCTCTCTGTGTCACAGTAGCGGCCTGACCGGGAGGACAGACCCTGGGTATATTTTACATCAGCAGGTCTGTCCTCGGTGCCTTGTGAGATTATGGGTCTTTTAGATCTAGTCTCGCTGGGGGTATATCTGGCCTCGCTCGCTCCGCCTAAACCAATAGGAGCAGAGCTCCCCTATGGGGCGGAGCTCCACGAAATAGAAAGATAGTTAATGGAGGTAACTCCAGTTCTATGAGTGGAGCGGAGCCCCATAGGGCTGCAGGCCCAGCTCGACTTGTTCAACCCGGCTGTATTTAATACTTTTGGGAGGACGAGTGACAGCTGTCACCCCCTTTTATAGGGCACCTGTGTGGATGACAGGTGTGTATACTTTTTGATCTTCAGTCATTGGCTGCACTAGGCAGCGGGTAAACCAATAGGAGCAGAGCTCCCCTATGGGGCTCCGCTCCACTCATAGAACTGGAGTTACCTCCATTAACTATCGTTGTTGTGCTATCGGATGCACTAATTGCAGAGGAGACAAGCCTGGACTGTGTTTCTACAGAATTCCGTCCGATAAAGAAAATATAGAGGGTTAGAAGATTGTGGATTTGTGCCATTAAACGTAACGCTACCTCTGTCTCCGGGGAGGGCATACAATGGCAGCCGTCCAAATATACACGTATTTGCAGCGAACACGTAATCAAAGCTAAGCACAAGTAAAGTTAAACACAAGTATATTAATTATCGTATTTTTAGCCATAAAACACAGTTTTATGTAATCGGTTTGACTAGTTTGTTGTGTATCGAGGCGACCCACTGCAGTGGTCGTATCGAGTTAAAGTTAGATTGTTAGCCAAATAGTTGGGTTGTTGTTAGACGCCGACACTTGCACTTTGTGTCCATATCTTTCCTTTTCTTTAGCTGAGAGGTGATCAAAATAAACGTGGGAAGGTACATTTGTCGGCTTTTGCTGCGTCTCAACGGTGTGAGCCGCTATCGCCAGCATCTTTTCCCTCCAGCTAATCGTGCATGTCAGAGCCTCATAATTAACGCTAGGCAACACCGTTTCGATAAAACATTTCTCGAAACTGGACTTTCAATCAAAACGTGAAGTGGTCAATAACGGGACACGAATGCCGGAGCAAAAATGTATGCTTCAAACGACGGGACAGAAGATAACTTGATCGACTACGCACAATAAAGGCAAATTGCTTCACACAGTGGTTGTGATCACTTTTGAGGAGTTTAACTATACCTTGGCTAAATGAAGCGCTAACGTTAGCTGCACTGCTGCATGTAGCATCGAACACATGGCATTTCTATAAATGTATTCCATGCTGTTTGTTCAAATGTTTAATCAGATTAGTTGTATTTCCTCTCGTCGAGGAAATAGACTTTGAACACATGTTACAAGTGGCGTTGTCATGTTGTCGTCGTGTGAAATACAACCAGGCTTTGGAGCGCTTCTGCCTAGTTGTTAGCTGCAGTCGGAAACTATCAGAGTTCGCGCATGCGCAACGGCACAGAGAATCGTTAGCAGAATCGCTAAGGAATTTTGCTAACGATTCCAAGGAATCGATTTTCTGGGAACCGGTTCTAAACAAGAACCGGTTCTCGATACCCATCCCTACTTATGGAGCGAGGAAAGTTCAAAATACAAACTCACCACGCGGGGTTGTCCTTTCCCGCATAGTGCTCGCAAAGAATATTCAGTGCTTTTCTTCCATCACGTTTCGCGTCCCTCATCACCAATGACAGGCTCTTGTTATGTTATCTAGAAATTGCACTAGTTCTGCATATGCCTCACCGTTCTTTTCCTCATCTTCTGCAAGAGCTTCTTCGTCGTCCTCATTTATCTCTGGGTCTTTCAAGATAACTTCTCTGAGGCGACGTAACTCCATGTGCGCGAGGAACCTCGTTTCCCAGAGCCCATAACTTTTCTCTTCACCGTCGAATAAAAGTCTGAACCACCTTTGGCCTGCATGACTGGGCCCATAACCTGTAGCGTTAGACATCCCTGCAGCAGTCTATCGTTTTAGAAGCAAAAAAATCTAAAACGTATCATTTTCATTCAGAGTGGGAGGAGGATAATTTTTTTGTGTATTCGGATGCAAAGTCCATCTGTCTTATCTGCAATGCCAACGTGGCTTTACCAAAGAAAGGGAATTTGGAGCGGCATTTCAAGACGGACCACAAGAGCAACGATACAAACTTCCCAGCTAAACTTCCCTCTGCGCGGCCGAAAAGTCCAGGGGCCTCATGTATAAAGGATTGCGCAGCTTTCATACCAGAAGATGGCGTACGGCCAAAACTCGAAAAGTACCTACGCACAGAAATATTCACATGTATAAAACCGGTCGTACGCCAGGTTCTGCGCAACTTTCCTTTATAAATCACAATCAACATGAGATTGACCGCACGTGAACGAGCCACTGACCCCGCCTTGCCTCCTCCCATAAATAAATATGCAGATGGACTATAAATGCGCTCCTGAGGTGATTCATTTTTTCTGAATTACCGTAATTTTTCAAATAATCGCCGCCCTCGAATAAACGCCGCACCAAAAATTTACGTCATTTAATAAACGCTGCAGCGTTTATTTGTAGAAATACGGTAAACTGGCTAAACACACAAAAACGAAAACATTCACATTAATGATCAAGGTTCACATTAACAGATCAAGGTTCTGACAACAGAGGTGGAGGCGAGAAAATGTGTCCTGTTTGGCGCCTGTCGTCAGGTATTAAGGCCTCAATATGCTTCTGCGTCTCCGTTTACGGATGGGCGGGCTCACGGATACGCACGGATAGACTTCGTTTATAGTTCTCCGTAGGCTGTGGGTGCTGAAAACAATTCACCGCCAGAAGAGTAGGTGGCGCTGCACTGCGATGCTAGCTATAGGTTATCGAAAACTCTGAGCAAATTTACAAATGAGCCGTTACATCAATAAAATAAGCACAGTTTCAGCGACTACACTGCCCATTTCTCGTCACATTTGAATTCAAATGCCGATTTACATGTACTGTTTAGCTGAAATATGAATTGTAAAAACTACTTCTCTTTGGTGATGTTTGTGATGCTAGCTGGAAGGGCAGCCTGCTTTGACTGGGTGTGCAGTGAACATTTCTGGGGGGGTTATTATGATTACGGAAAGGGATCGTATATGTTTTTATATTGCTACCATTTTAGAGACTGCTTATCGATCCGAGTGTTAATCAGGCGCGGAGCCAGACGTTGTAAACATTCCGGGTTTAGCCCAAACCAACAACGTATTGGGGCTTGATTTGCAAGAACGCGACGCTGAGCGCCTCCACGGTCCTCTTCCACATATTAAAATAGTGCTGCTATCAACGAATAATGCACTTAATAATATGGTGCCTGCACTGCAATGCCATGGCTGGACCAAATGATTTTTCGGGCTGCATATGGCCCGCAGGTCGGACGTTCCCCACCCCTTGTCTTGTTGGTCACGGCAACCCATAGCGGCAACCCCGCCCCTGACTATAATAATAATAATAATAATAATACGGACCAATCACAGCCAAGAGCTTCCACTTGTAACCACTCCGTCGCTCTCCGTCGCTCTGCGTAATTTCGACGGATAGTTAGAAAATTCAGGAGGTGCACGTCAATCCGTCAAAAGCTCTCCGAGGGCTGACGGAGAGCACGCAGAGGGCGTTCCACGGAGACGAGGGCGTTCCCTCGTCTGCGTTTTTCGAAAAACGCAGAAGCATATATAGGCCTTTAGCGACAAAAGAAAGTCGGCGGAGTGGAAAACTGACACTGCAACCTTTCTTGTTTTTAACCTGTAGCGGTTATTTATAAGATTTAGCTAAATGTAAAGTGCATTACAAATAAAATCATTATTATTATTATAGGGCCGTAAATGCTGTGGGTTCCGAGAACCGGACCATGGCAGAAAGTAAGAAGAAATGGTCCGATGTAAAATTTGAAAGTAAGAAACGAGTGGTGGCGCATGGTAACAGCATGGCAGCTATTATAGGGTTAGCGCGACATGGAGTGACTTGTTCGTTTGACACCCTCAAATTTAACAGAAGTTATTAAGTGGTGGCGGATTAAACAGCCTATATTCTCACGACTGCTCAAAAGTTTCCGTGACGGCCAGCACATTCTCACTTCAAGTAAATCTTTATACATCACACTTTATACATCACAGCGTACGCAAGCTTTTTGTGCGTACGCAAGCTTTATACATGAGGCCCCTGGAGTTGAAAAGTCAGCTAGCAGCACAACAGTCCGTTTTTAACAGGCCCAACACCAAAAGTAAGGCTGCAACCATAGCATCTTATCGAGTCAGTCATGTTCTTGCAAAAGGAAAGAAGTCTTTCAAGGATGGTGAGATTGTGAAAGAAGCGTTCATGTCATGGAAGCTGCAGATGTGCTCTTTGCCAATTTAAAAACTCGGAAGGATATTGTGTCTGCTATTCAGGACTTGCAGTTATCACGGAATTCTGTTACACGGCGATGCGAGGGAATGGCGGAGGATGTTGAACAGCAATTGAGGAATGATATTGACACATGTGATTGTTTTTCTCTCCAATTCGATGAATCCACTGATGCGGTGGATGTGGCTCAACTATGTGTTTTCGTTAGGTTTTTGACGACATGAGTTTAAAAGAAGAGCTGCTGACCATTTTGCCTTTGAAAGGGAACACGAGAGGCACAGATATTTTTCAAGTTTTTATGGAATTCGCTAATAAGACCCAGTTGCCCCTCTTCAAACTCGCTCCATTACAACCGATGGGGCTCCAGCGATGGTTGGACGCACTGCTGGGTTCATTGGATTGTGCAAACAGTGTGAATCTTTCCCGGATTTCCTGAATTACCATTGTATAATTCACCAGCAAGGATTGTGCGGGAAGATTTTAAATATGAAAGACGTGATGGATGTGGCTAACAAGATTGCGTGTTCTGTTCGGGCAAGGAGTCTGCAGAGGCGATTATTCCGTGCGCAGCTGGAGGAGACAGGTCCAGAACACACAGATCTGCTGCTGCACACAGACGTTAGGTGGCTCAGCAGAGGTACATTTCTGGAACGGTTTTCTGAATTGTTGCCCGAAATTAAAGAATTTCTGAAACATTCAAACCATCCTAAATATGCACAGCTAGAAGACAGTAAGTGGCTGTTGGATTTAGCCTTTCTTACCGATCTGACTGACAAGCTCAATAACTTGGATCTAGAGCTGCAGGGTAAGGAGCAGTAGCGGCTGGTGATTTTTTTTTGGGGGGGGGGTCACACATGTCGTTACACATAACTTTTTTTTACATTAAATATGTATTAGCTATGTTGGATGCTGTCGTCCTCTCCTACTATTTCTTCAATGCCTAACGAATCTATCTCTTGACCCTGTATTTATGCTTGAGCAGCACTGGTTGAAGCCTGAAAATATTGTAAACAATGTTTGCATATATGCAGGTAGCAACGCTAATGCTAAATAACTATTTAGCTGGTCGGCTAGTAGGGCTCGTGAGACAGCTCACCAAAAGAACGATGGGGAAGCCACTTGTCTAGCAGATTAAGACATGTTTGTAGGTACCTAGCGAAAAGTAGCCTCAACTTTCCTAGACTTAGCTAAGATACTAATGCTGAAGGGTCGCTGATATCGCATATCGTCGTTGCTAACGTGTGATATTGTGACTGTGTGTGTAACACTGAATTACTCACTGAACAACCAGCTAACCAGCTCCGGTTACTTAGCATACAGGTTTGAGGAGAAGCTACAGGTGTACGTCCCGTAGGCCTAGGTCCCATCCTCCTTTGCTAGCTATGTTGCTCTCGTAGATACGTGATATTTATATGGGATGTGAGGGAATGATAAAGGTCTCTGATTCGACGAATCAGATGTCAATATAAGTAAGAAACAATGTAATTGTCCAGGGGCGCAAACAAGTGCGCCCCGGGATCGCCCCTTTCAGCAGCAAATGAGAAGCTGTTTTTCTCAAATGTATTAAAAAAGTATGAGAGCTCCCATTGACTTCCATTAGGCCGGCGCCCCTCCAGGGGGGAGTGGCTTATCTCAGTGATAACGAATGGCAATATATTATATTTGGTCACATTTAAGTGGTTGTTGACAGGGACTTACGGTCTCCCACACACATTTAACGCATTAACACAGTACATTTCTTATTTAAATAGTTTGGTATATCATATTTTTAAAGTTTTTTTTATATTATTTTGTACGAAAAATTCTAGGAGGGGCGGCGCCCTCTATGGACGCACCGCCACTGGTAAGGAGAACACATCATGAACAGCTCTGTGAACACCTTTAAAAGCAAGTTACACCTGCTATCAAGCCGGTTGCAACAGTGTGATCTGTGGAACTTTCCACACATGGACACAGAACTTAAGCGTCAGGGCAAAGACTGTGCGGAGCTTGATAGTGCACGTTATGATGAGCAAGTGCAGAGCATCTTGTCAGAATTTCACAAGCACTTTACTGACTTTGCATCCATTGAGCCTGTTGTCAGTTATCTCTGTTTTCCATTTGGGGAAAATATAAATGTGGATTGTATAACGTCCAAAGTGGCATCACTCTTCAACCTGGATAGCTGTGCTATTGAGAATGAGATCCTGACACTGAAAAATGACATTGAGCTAAAATCCAGAGCAACACCTGACATGAATGTCCAATTCTGGAATCTAATGCAGAAAGAGAAGTACCCCAACCTCAGACAAACTGCAGAGAATTTGACTGCACTTTTTGGATCAACATATTCGTGAGTCTGCCTTTTCACATATAAATCATCAAGTCAAAATACCACCATGACTGATGACCATCTTGCGGTCTGCTTACGCCTGGCACTCAGCTCCTACTGTCCGGACTATGAGAGACTAGCTTCCTCCTCTCAGTGCCAGAAATCCCACTAAGGTAGAGAAATACCACTTTCAAACTTGAATTAGGCATTGTTATTGCTTAGTTAGTGCTTATTCTTTGCACCACGCACATTCACATTTACTTCAACAAATGTATTATGATTGTTAAAACTGTATCCATGTGCACAATAAATTGTGGCTACGCTACGGCTTTCGATATGGCTTGGTAGATCTTGATACACTATCAACTTTAAAAGTAGATCTTGGTTCAAAAAAGGTTGGGCACCCCTGCTCTAGAGGACACAATTTAAAATTATATTTTCAAAAATGTATTCTTCATTTATAGTTTCATGTCATTAAATGTTTAGCGCTTAAGGTTACAGGTAACGCACTTGTGCACATTTCTGAAATTGGAGTCAGATATTAACGAGTCAATTATCTCCCTGAACATCTAACCAGAATTGAATTGTATTTCCCAAGCCGGGGACAAACACGAAGTGTCTCCGGCCATACAATTCACCACCTACAACACCAACAGCAGAACGGTTATCCAAATAACAAAGAAGTCTACAACACTCGTGTTACAGCGTGTGTATTCATTTCACACACATACTTGATGCTATCTACCTTTACATTAGCGACATTAACTCAGCTGTTAGGTGTTAGCTGCAGAGCTACAGACACATTCTAAGGGCAGCAAGCTAGGTAACCATATACAGTAAAGCAACATACAAAACTATGGGAAGTTGTGTCGGCGCATTTCCAGAGAAAATAACTGGTTCTTCAGAGGCTCGGATAAAGGAACTGTAAAAATACTTTTGTTTTCCTTTGTACATCCAAACACTGAGCAACTATTTGTGCTTCGTTCGTTTGCAAGTCATGATGTCTCTCGAGGAGATATGGCACTCGCACGGTCGTAGCTCAGTTTGTTATGGGTAACGTCACAATAGGGGGATTTTCAAAACCGAGCGTTAGAGCTCTCATTTTCTCAAAGGCGGAGAAGAATACCCAGGGCTGAAGTTTTCATTCTACACTCCTGCATGTTAAAACGTTTCGTATCTTTTCAAAATACCTCTTTCGTGATACTTTTACACAGCCGTCAGACTGGCTGAAGTCCATTCCCAGAAAATACCTCAACCTACCTAGGTCCTTCATCTTAAATCTGGTAGAAAGCATATTTTTCACTTTCTCTAGACTCGTTGTTGCTGGCTGCAATGATAAGATCATCCACCCAGATAACTACTATTACCTTCCCTGCCTCTTTAGACTCTTGTGGTCTGTAGACACAGTGGTCTTGTCGGGTTTTGAGTGAAGTTGTCATCTACTAGACATGTGTGGAGCATCTCATTTCAATTACGCCCCGACTGCTTCAGGCCGTAAATTGACTTCTTTAGTTTACACACTAGATTCTCTTCCTCTTTTTTGTAACGTTCAGGTTGTTCCAGGTAGATATCTCGATCAATGGGGGCATGCAGGCTGTTTTTACGTCCATTTGATGCAAGATCAAATCGTCTTGGGCTGCCTTCTGCATCACTACACGTATACTTGTAAGATTGGCTGTTGGTGCGAACATCTCGCCATAATCTATCCCTGCTCTCTGGCTGTATCCTTTAAAAATATATTTATATATTTAAACCAGGCAGAATCATTTAAGAACAAAATTCTTATTTACAAAGATGGCCTAGCAAAAAGCAAAAGCTTTTTGAGGGAGAGGGGGCTATGGTATAAAAATCTGGTAAAAAGCACAATGGCACACAACCACAGCAGCACAACATACAGAAGAACACAAAGCAAGACACAGACTATTTACACCAGACAACAACCACAATCAAGACATTGACTGGCAGGAATGAACAGAGGATACAGGCAGGTGAGAAACAGACAAGGCAACATTGGTGCAACAGTAGGACTAAACTAGACAGTTGGCAACAGATCACAAAGATAGACCATGGGGATGAATAGGACAACAAATACTGAGGGGAGGGGTTACCAGGTGAGAGAGCATTTACAGAACTCTGAGGATGAGTGAAATTTGTGTTTTTGAAGGCAGGGATGGAAATGAATGTGTCCATTTTGAGATGTTTTTGCAGAGGCAGGGGACCGAAATGATGCTAGACCTAGAATGGATTCGTTTTTGGAATTTTTTCACTGGATATAGAGAGAGGACCGGGTGTTGTACGTGACAGGAAGCGGATGCAGCAGGTGAGCCAAGTAGGGGGGTGTCCTGTGAAGAAGGGTCTTGTAGATGAGCCAGTGAATATTACGCCAGGTGTGAAGTGAGGGCCAATTTACCAGGGAGTAAAGAGTACACTTTTGCTACAAACCTAGCTTTGTACTGGTCGTGTCCGACAATGTCACCCTTGACCGAGTATACCCATCTTCCTCCCACAGTCTGCCTGCCCTCTGGTAACTTAATCAGGGTAAAGGTCTGTCTCCTTGTCCATCGCTTTCTTCCACTTTCCTGACTCAGTTGATGTCATGGCCTCCGGTCAGAGGTACACCACAAACTGCTCGGTAGCAATATTCTACACTAGTGAGTGTAATGTCATCATCAGTATCTTCCAAAGTATAATCTCTCAGATACCCCGGGGGTTTACTCTCTCTGGTGGGATAACTCCCACTGTCTGAGGCATTTGACGTCACCCTGGGGTGCTTCTCGCCATCATCCTCTGGTGCTGACTGTGGGCCGTCAGCCTGTGCTCAGTACACTAGGCTGTGGAGTCTCTATGCTCTTGTCACAATCTACTTTTGGGTCCAGTCCTAGCTCCTGTGTGTGAGTCTCGTTTTCACAGGTTGTCTTGGTGACAAACTTTACCAGTCTGTGATAGATAGGCGGGACTGCCCTTGTCTTGCCCTACAAAGAGTCCTCTCTCACACCTAAAATCTAGTTTTCCTCTGGTAGGCATAGCACACTGACCCGAATTTATGTATCCTGGCTATATTGCACTTTTTATCTGTCAGTGCTGTATATTGGGTAGTGCCTGTGTGCTTTTTAGAGCACCGGTTCCTGGTATAGGCTGCTTCCTGGATGGCATAGAGCAAAAGACTCTTAGGTAGGTCACTGTCGATAAGCTTACATCTGGCCATCTCGAAAAGAGTGCGCCCTTTCCTTTCAGCTGTCCCGTTCTGGTGTGGGGAGAAAGGACAGGAAGTCTCGTGTCTGATTTTGTTCTTTCTCAGTAGTGTCTCTTCTTCTCTTCGTCATCTACTAGACATGTGTGGAGCATCTCATTTCAATTACGCCCCGACTGCTTCAGGCCGTAAATTGACTTCTTTAGTTTACACACTAGATTCTCTTCCTCTTTTTTGTAACGTTCAGGTTGTTCCAGGTAGATATCTCGATCAATGGGGGCATGCAGGCTGTTTTTACGTCCATTTGATGCAAGATCAAATCGTCTTGGGCTGCCTTCTGCATCACTACACGTATACTTGTAAGATTGGCTGTTGGTGCGAACATCTCGCCATAATCTATCCCTGCTCTCTGGCTGTATCCTTTAAAAATATATATATATATTTAAACCAGGCAGAATCATTTAAGAACAAAATTCTTATTTACAAAGATGGCCTGGCAAAAAGCAAAAGCTTTTTGAGGGAGAGGGGGCTATGGTATAAAAATCTGGTAAAAAGCACAATGGCACACAACCACAGCAGCACAACATACAGAAGAACACAAAGCAAGACACAGACTATTTACACCAGACAACAACCACAATCAAGACATTGACTGGCAGGAATGAACAGAGGATACAGGCAGGTGAGAAACAGACAAGGCAACATTGGTGCAACAGTAGGACTAAACTAGACAGTTGGCAACAGATCACAAAGATAGACCATGGGGATGAATAGGACAACAAATACTGAAGAAAGCGATGGACAAGGAGACAGACCTGAAACAAACGTTTGCAAAAACGACACCAAACTTTGTCTGTGCAGTCCCTTCTGTGGCCCTTTTCTCCTCACCGCCAACACACCATCTCCACTGGCCCGGTCTTTTTCTTTGGCGCCGCTTGGGCCCTCAGCACCCTTTCTCCCGCCTCTTCTGCGACTGGGTCTGTGTCTTCTGAAGCCTCAAAATTCATACATTTTGCCTTGAACCCTCCCAGCATCATGTCTGCTTATAATATAGTGATACAATGATACAAAGGCTAATATTTTTATTAAATGTAATATTTTGCTTTCAGGCCCAAAACCGACCCACTTTATTTTATATACCATAAGGCTAATATTTTAATTGAGTAAAAACAAACAAAGGTACAAATGAAAACAAAAGTATTTTTACAGTTCCTTTATCCGAGCCTCTGAAGAACCAGTTATTTTCTCTGGAAATGCGCCGACACTACTAGGGAGAATGACATGCCGTTGTGTAAATAGGATAAATAACATAAGGCCATTTAGTTTGCTTAATAAAATAGCAAGCTATAGACCTGTTTTATAGGAAAGGTAACCTTAAATGAATTTTTGGGTGATCTGGCACATATAAGAAAAATAATAATAATAATGGTAGGGGAAACACTGATATCTGTTTCTTGTTTGAGAGAACTTTCCCTCTAGGCACACTGCTCTTTATCAGGCCTACGCTTTACCTTTAATGTGCATACCTTCTGTTACATCCTGCAGCTTCAAGATATCCTCAGAATTGCAGTGACCCATTATCTCATGCCATGTCTGGATATCATAGCTGACATGACACTCACACACGGTTTGCAAGTAGTACATTCTCTTATATACTGTGGCAACGAAGGACCACAGCCAGGACTGCACAGCACGGCACCACTCAAAAGCACGGGATGTAATGTCCAAAGCAGGCGTTTTATTTGCCAGAATCCACCAACAAAAATACAAAAAGAAATAAGCTTCTTCCTCGGTTGAGGGAACGGTCGGGACTGGTCTGGCTGGGCTGTCAGGACCTTCCACTTCTCACTGAAAAAAGACAGTAGGGTTAGATTTGTCGTCATCAACTGTGTGTTTGAGTCCAGCTTCTACTCACTTCTAGCGATCTCCCTTTGCGGCAGGGGTGGCCTGCCTTTTATATTGGGGCCATCCTCGTTCCCGCTCATGAGCCGTACCTGTGTAGCTCGTTGTCTCTTCTGGGGGCGGGCCCCGGACATACCTTCCCCCGATCACCTGACCCCGGGCTTGCCGGTACCGCTGTCCAAGGTGCTGCGCTCTGGGTTGTCACAATACATAAATATTATACCTTGTGCCATCCGGCAACACTATGACATCTTTACCTTCGTCGAAGAACACCGTGAGCGGTAGCAGACTTCACTGAGAAGAGTTCTTGAGGTACGAGGGGATATAGAGAGCGTTCTTTTAAGTCGCTGCACACTGGCACCCCTCGCTGTTTAAGAGGCATACCTGTGCGTCTCCCCTACCTTGCGCCACCCCAACGGTACGCTTCCTGTCTGCTAGCTCCATGCTGTGTCTCTCCGGCTTGAAGGTCCCTTTCTCTGGATCTGCAGCCGTTGCCCTGAGAGGCTGGTATCTTCTGTGTGTGCCCCAAAGGTGTGGTCTTCTCCTCCCGTGGCTCCATCTGGTTCACAACCTGCTCTACGGCCACCACCGTCGCTGCCATCTTGGACACACACACACACTGGGCGCTCCGTTCACGCTCCTTCTTTGCGCACGCCTTGTCTGTGTGCCCCCTGCTTTTGCAAAAACTACACCAAACTTTGCAGTCCCTTCTGTGGCCCTTTTCTCCTCACCGCCAACACACCATCTCCACTGGCCCGGTCTTTTTCTTTGGCGCCGCTTGGGCCCGCAGCACCCTTTCTCCCGCCTCTTCTGCGACTGGGTCTGTGTCTTCTGAAGCCTCAAAATTCATAAATTTTGCCTTGAACCCTCCCAGCGTCATGTCTGCTTAATATATTGGGTGATACAATGATACAAAGGCTAATATTTTTATTAATTTTTATTATTACCGACCCACTTTATTTGATATACCATAAGGATAATATTTTAATTACATTTAATATTTTGCTTGTGAATAGGTTGACAACGCTACATCGATATTGGCCGAATTATTACGTTGCTAATGCTAATCATTCGGCCTATATCTGTCAATACCAGTTGCCACTTGTTGTGCCATCCGTGTCCACATTTGGCAGCATCCTCCTCCAATGCCTTTCTTTTTTTCAAACTGGCTTTTCAGACCCTCCTGGCCTCTTCTTCCCTGACGCGTATCGTTATGGTAGGTCCGCCTGGCCCAGCTATGTGTAGCCTATCTGAGAAAACTTTTGGGAAAAGACGGGATATGGACCCAGCCAACTCTATTTGGGAGGGGTGAACTTCCTCACATGGTACAACCCATGCAGAGGCTGCGGTGTCAGAATGCGGAACGTGTTTAGCCTACTTTAAGAGAAGACTAACGTGACAAAAATCCTCGACCTGCCCAAAAGTGAAGCGGCCCACCGGGAATTCTCCCGATTACCCCCCCCGGCCCGGTGTCAGGGCTCCTTTTTGGCTGGTGCCATCCCAAACCTGGATTCTTATGCCATACAAGGAATGTTACTCTACCTGTTTCTAGTGTTGTGTATAGTCTCCTGAACTTTTACTATGTAAATGCCTTGTTACTATGAACTGTATATTAAATAAATGATAGTTGATTTTTGCTACGCTTGTGTGTGTGTGGGTCGGTCTGAGTTGATGGGGATTACACCGAGGGCCCAAATGTTACAATAAGAGAAGGGTGTTGATAATGTACATTTAAAAACACAATACCTCTCTACGCGACACTAGCTCCGCCAATTACGACAATAACGTCTAAATCTCTCTAATAATGAAAGGAATCTCTTTGTATGTGGACAAATTAGAATGGGTTTAGTTTCCCATGATCAATGTCGTCTTTATAATCCATGGAGTGGATTAGGGTTATTAATGACCGTGTGTACAACTGAAGTTGTTTGGATAAGCATTTCGACATCAAATAAAATAATGAAGAAATAATTTGCAGCCAGTTGGGCTTGCTCTCTTGGCGTACCAGCCCCTTCACTCTGATTGGTCCTCTGGTCTGCAGCGAGTTTCCTATGAAAATCTCGAGAACCGGGCACAGTGCAGTTCTGCGATTGAACTAATGCGATTAACAGGTATTCGCAATGAAAGGAAACTAAGCATAAATTTGAGTGCCCCGTTTTCAAGATATTCGTTGGAAACTAAACCCTTTCTAATACGTACACAGATACACACACACACAGAGTAATAACTGCCATTATTAGATGCATATAAAGGAGCCAAGAAACTAAATATAAGGTGCTTGTGGGTGAGATGGAGGTTAAAAGCACATATTGTTTGTTGCGGTGGTGTCACAAACAAAATAAAATTAATTGAGTAGCAACATGTTGTCAAGTTCACTGCAGAAATGTTACACACACGCACACACACTAAATGAAAACTAAAAACATACTTGGTGATATATGCACAATATAAGAAGATATGAAACTATTGAAGCTCTGGGTGGTGTAGTGGATAGACAGTGCTGATGAAATCTTGAGCAGAGTTTGATTTCAGATTTATGTATCTTTTGCAGTTAAAAGGTGCTAAATGGAAATGTTATTGCTCACTGTTGGTTAGAATGTTTATGATAAAGTATATCTATCAGTAACATGTGATATTAAGTGAAATTGAAGTGAAAGTGTGTGAGATGCCTCTTAAATGGCTTCAATTCACCACCTCACTATCTGCATCGCAAAGTTCCCGTCTCCAAATTGTTTCAACGCTTTTTTAAATTGATTTTATAGAACATACGCGGGGTGATTGCGGGCGAGTGCAAAATTCAATCCATTCATTCTGCACTCGCCCATGAGTGCCCTCATATGGAAGCCATAGTGGAACTGCAACCAGTTCAGAAGCCAGAAGTTTCCCAAGAGTGGTAGTTCTCCCCTTATTAGACATTCTCTGCTAATACCCTTCTGGTTTGGCCTGAGGAGGCGTCTGTCACTTTACGGTCCCAGTGCAGAGTGCTTTATGACTTCATTACTGGCAGTTAGACCCAGGCTCAGTGTTAACTCTGCCCAACAGTCCTGTGATGGACTGCCCAGCTGAGTGCCTGTGACAGGGGACTCCATTAAACATAACCCCAAACGAACACACCTCCCCTGGCCACGGTGTCTGGGTCCACAGCCATTCTGTGGATGTCTGGATATGTCACATCTAGATCTGGATCTCTAAGACACTCTCTCTGTCTGATAGAGACCCTTTTGGTATCTCTCGCTGTATTTCTCAAACGAACACTCACAACGCACGTACACAGAAATGGGTACACATGATATGCATGCATTGAAACATTCAAGATCACACACACACACATACAGTGGGGGTCGCTGATGCAATGACTTAAAGGCCTGCTGTCTGGTGGACCACATATCTGCTGGGGGTCTTTGTATCTCACAGACGTCAGGTAAATGAGACAAAGAAAGTGGGTGGATAAACAGGCAGATAGACAGACATAAAGAGAGATGACAGAGAGACACATAAACATAGCAAGACAGGGGATGAGAGAGACAGAAAGAGAAGTCTAAATGACAGAAATCCAGACAAAAGGAAAGAACAGAGAGTGCCCCAGACTGTCAGATCTTCACTCCTTCCCAGTGTGTCTGTGTGACAGAAGGAGGGGTCACTGAGAGGGGTCAGGGGCTGCTATCCTCCAGAGATGTTGTTAACACCATTAATATTAACATGCATGCTGGGCTGCCCCCCCTCCTGGCCACCCTAATTATTGTTAAAAGGGTTAAAAGGGATCTACCTAGAAACAGCTGGAATGAGCTCTGCTACCCAAGGTCAGGATCGGAGAAAGAAAGAGAGAGTGAGAGTGAGAGAATGTAAATCTTTCGCTAAGTTAGAACCTTTTGAGGTACCTTGTGTGGCATCACCAGGGGACAGGTAGTGGAGGGACGGTATATTCCCAGCCAAGAGAGGTGGCAACACCCCAACCAGGCAGCGGCCCACACCACATCCCCCAGAAGCCCACACCAAGTGGACAGGTGTAGGTGTGTCAGCCACCTAATTAAGCGAGGACTAGAAAAGGGGGGAGGGGAAAGAGCAGAAGGGAAAAAACCCAGGGAGAGAGAAAGCACATGCTGGGTAAACTGAACCAGAGAGCAGCAGGTTGAATCCCAAGCCCGTTGGGTAAAAAAAGGACTGCCTTAAAGGAGAAGGTCGTTTTTTGTTTAACTTTTTGTGGATTTTGCGTTGCACTGTGAGAGCTTGGAGGAGGACCCTGCCGGAGTGTATGTTTTTGGAAATCTGCTCCAGAAAATAAAGTGCCATCCTCTTGAGAAACCTGTGTTTGAGTTGTCCTTCCCGCCCTGTTGCACTGCCTCACTATTGCATGCCCTGGTCGACTCGTCTCATGACGCCACACTTGCAACAAAGCACAGATCCGTAGCTTACCTAACTAAGTTAGCCATGCTCTGAAGTTTTCTGTATGAGCCTGAAATAGAGCTGGGGCTAAATTTGATCAGGTCAACTTCTCTTGGATAAAGACTGAGAGCACATGCACAGTGAATAATAGATCAGTATACAGTGCAACCGGAAAGCATTCACAGCGCTTCACTTTTTCCACATGTTATGTTACATCCGTATTCCAAAATGTATTACATTTGTATTTTTATACATTATACATTCTTCCAAATCTTTAAAAAATATAAATAAAAAATATAGCTGCAAGCAGCGATGCGGGTTCCCCCGCAAAATATTATAAAAATGTACATAGTAGAAGGTCAAAAGTTGGACAACAAGAGAGCAGGCTGAATGGAGATTCGAACTCCAGAGCATGTAGTTGCAAACCGGGCTCTCTGTCCTCTCTGCTACACATCAACTGTTGAGTTTATATGAATAGAAAAGGCAGAGTAACAGCTTTGGGACAAAGTTTAAGCAGCTGTAATTCTTCATCTTTTGACATATCAAGGTGAAATCACGTATGGTACTTCAGAATTATGTCATCCTGTTTAACTAAACAGATAATCACAATTATGACAGAGTCAAAGACTGTGACTGGATTTGAACCTGTGACCTTGCACTTTTACAGTACACTGTCTCAGCCCATTAAGCTATTCTCAGTGTTGAATATTGTCTTGGTCAGTTACTGTATAAAAAAAGTATGCTGTTTCTCCTATGGTAAACATTGTTAGATTCGGCCAAAGTTTAAACAGCTCTAATTCAATCATATTTTGACAGACCAAGGTGAAATTGTTTATGGCACAGATCTGGGGAAGGGTACAGATTAATGTCTGCAGCATTGAAGGTCCCAATGAGCACAGTAGCCTTTATCATCTGGACATGGTAGATGTTTGGAACCACCGGGACTCTTCCTAGTTGGAAGCCCGGCCAAACTGAGCGGCGGAGGAGAAGGGCCTTAGTAAGGGAGGTGATCAAGAACCGGATAGTCAGTCACTCTGACAGAGCTTCAGTGTTGGTCTGTGAAGAGAGGAGAACCTAACAGAAGGACAACCATCTCTGCAGCACTCCACCAATCAGGCCTGTATGGTACAGTGGCCAGACGGAAGACACTCCTGTCTTCCCTGGCCAATACCATCACTACAGTGAAGCATGGTGGTGGCAGTATCATGCTGTGGGGATGTTTTTCAGCGGCAGGAACTGGGAGACTAGTCAGGATCGAGGGCAAGATTAATGCAGCAATGTACAGAGACATCCTTGATGAACCTGCTCCAGAGTGCTCTGGACCTCAGACAGTGACGAAGGTTCATCTTCCAACAGGACAACAACCCTAAGCACACAGCCAATATGACAAAGGAGTGGCTTTGGGACAACTCTGTGAATGTCCTTGAGTGGCCCAGAACCCAGACTTGAACCTGATTGAACATCTCTTGAGAGATCTGAAAATGGCTGTGCCCTGACGCTCCCCATTTAATCTGATGAGAGAGGTCCTGCAAAGAAGAATGGGACAAACTGCCCAAAAATAGGTGTGCCAAACTTGTAGCATCATACTTATAAAGACTTGTATAAGTATGTAATGTAATTGCTGCCAAAGGTGCTTCAACAAAGTATTGAGCAATTTATGTATATGTTATATTTTAATTCTTAATTTTTGCAAATCTATAAAAAATCACTTTGTCATTATGGGTGTAGAGTTTTTAGGAAAATCAATTTAATACATTTGGGAATAAGGCATAACAAAATGTGGAAAAGGTTAAGCGCTGTGAATACTTTCCTGATGCACTGTATCTTAGGATCCCTGGTCTTATGACAAGCCTTTTAAAACCCTATAACTGGGTTCAGGCATGGATAGCTTTACCTTTTTCTTCTTTCTGTCAATCAATGACTTGTGCCACTCACTGTATGTTTAAAACAATACTTGTGGAGACAAGATTGCAAAACAACAGGAGTCTATTATTGCAATCTGCTAGATGTTACCTTAATCAAAATTAATCAATTCATTTTGGGACTAGTCCCCAACAGCCTTCATGGACATGCATAAGTACACAAATTCACACAGGCACACAATCTCCCCATCACCGAGGTACTACCTGATGGAGTAAGTCATATTATCTTATTGCTTCTCCCCTTTGTCATGGTATAAAGTCCTGCATGCTAATAAAGCATGGTATCTAAAGCTAAAATTTATGGCAAGCCGTTTTATCATTTAATCAATGAATTGTTGATATCCAAAATTCTAATTGTTGATATCAACAATTGCATTTTGGATATCAAGAATTCGCATTTTGGATATCAAGAATTGCATTTTGGATATCAACAATTGGCATTTTGGATATCAACAATTGAATTCTGGATATCAACAATTCGAATTATTGATATCCAGAATTGAATTCTGGATATCAAGAATGTATGCTAATGACTATCATGTGGGCGGTAGTAGGCAGGCTACGTAAATTCTGTTTGCTACGGCGTTACATTTTCTACGCTAAGAGCGTTGCCCACTGCGGCCATTGTAGACTTTGCAATCCTTAACCTTTATGAATGTAGGCTATTGTACGTGTAACATAGTTATCTGGGTTCAGATTAAATTCCACTAAATTGACAGAACTACGCTATCTACTGTTCAAATGTGTAGGCTACCTGCTCTGAGTGATTTAGAAGACATTTCACATAAATCACATACGCACGAAAATGTATGAGACTATACCACCCAATACATTGAAGCACACATGAAGCTTTCAATTATTTGTAATAAAACTACTAAACTTTCCTCATCCGACTTTTTACAAACACAGACATATACCACAACCCGTCTGCTACGAGCAGAATAAACCCAACAGAATCCCAACTCTTGCGTAGTGGACGCAACGTTTTTTTTAAACTCCCCCCACTCACCTACCCATTGGTTTACAGCTTCAATTATGTTACATTTACGCAAATGTATGCTAGTTTGATATCCAGAATTGCATTTTGGATATCAAGAATTCGAATTGTTGATATCCAGAATTGAATTGTTGATATCAAGAATTCCCATTTTTGATATCAAGAATTGCATTTTGGATATCAAGAATTCCAATTTTTGATATCAAGAATTGAATTTTGGATATCAAGAATTCGAATTGTTGATATCCAGAATTCAAATTTTGGATATTAAGAATTGCATTTTGGATATCAACAATTTGAATTATTGATATGATATCCAAAATTATTTTTGATATAAATAATTCGAATTTTGGATATCCAGAATTGTATTTTTGATATCCAAAATTCGAATTGTTGATATCCAGAATTCAATTCTTGATATCCAAAATTCCAAATCTTGATATCCAAAATACAATTCTGGATATCCAAAATTGGAATTCTTGATATCAAAAATTTATAAACTGTAAAGAGAGGGGAACCTTCCAGAAGGACAACCATCTCTGCAGCACTCCACCAATCAGGCCTGTATGGTAGAGGGGCCAGATGGAAGCCACTCAGTAAAAGGCATATGACAGCCCGTCTGGAGTTTGCCAAAAGGCACCTGAAAGACTCTCATGGTCTCTGGAGAAACATGGTCTCCTTTCCTTTCACATGTATTCTTTCTCTCACTTTGTCTTTCTACTTCTTATCTATTCCTAATTCCACTCCCTCTGTATTTAATGGTCCCATTCTCTTTGCACAACATTTTATGTTCTCTCTTTTTTTTCTTCTCAATCTCCCTTTCCAGTACCACTTTATACTAAGTGCTTGTAAAACATATTACCGTAAATCCTCAAATAGTGGCCGGGGCTTTTATTTACTTAGGCTGCACAGCGCACCGGCCTGTATTTGGGGCAGGCTTGTATTAGGGGCAGGCCTTTATTTATTACTTACGCTACGGCTACACCAAGTGCGGAAATGTTGACTCGTGGAAATAGAACGTTCACGGAGCGGATCTTTTATTTAACCGGCTACACTGGACGCGTTGAAGATGAATCCGTTTTGCTGTCTTCGTCTATTTGTTTTATTAACACTGTCAACTATCTTACTTACTATTTAACACTTGAATCTATCTACTAACTATCACTGTCGTATCTTCAAATAGAAAAGCAACATTCAAATCGTTAGAAACGTTAAATCTCTACGGAAACAGCTCTCGAGGTTTGTGAAATAATCGGATTTGTTGCTTCCTTCATTATTTACAGCAACATATATGATCATTTTCATAGTTTTATTGCGCGGAAATTGTCGGCGCGGAAATGTAGTTTCCGCGTCTGGTGTAGACACTCTAATTGCTTACAATGCATTAGAACTCTGCTGAGTCCACACCGCGTCCGCAAGGCAACATGTCGGCGCTTGGTGTAGCCGTAGCGTAACCGGTATCTTCTGTTATAGAATTGTATTATTTAAATAAAATAATGGGCATAATTACAGTAGGCTTTTTTACCCCCGGCCTGTATTTGGGGCCCGGCCTTTATTTGTCCGTATCGACCACGCCCCCGGCTACTATCTGAAGCCCGGCCTCTAATTGTATCCCGGCCTTTATTTGAGGATTTACGGTAAATTAATAGGTAATAAGGCTCTTATAAGACGCTTATTAACATTTAAATATATTCATAATAATATATCAGTGTCAATAATAGCATCATAAACATGTTTATTATCATAAGCACTTCATGTATTCAATATTATGCACGGAGTGGAGCATGGCACAGACATACCCGTGCAATATTCCTGTGTGGCCATGAATGTGAGTGCTGGCCAGTAGGCCTAGGGTTGTATCTGATGCCCAATTCTGGTTTGTTAACAGCTTCGTAAACAGATAATTATTCTATCAGAAATGTATAGAATATCTCACTTTAACGCGACAAAAAAAAATATGTCGTTAATGCAGGTTTCTTTTTAACCCTGGGAATCACCTGTCGTCACATGACTTCGACTGCCGACGGTAGCTGAATGATGGAGAGGGCTTTTAGATGAGAAATTCAATTTCAAAAAGTTTTGAGACGGCTCGGTTGACAACTGTGTGTAGGCCTACTGATGGTCAGGCTGAGTTTAGTTATCATCGGAGTACTTCCAGCCTAAACTATCACATGCAAGCAAAGCACACAGCTAGCAGCAGCGTTAGCAGTAGCAGCGTTCGCTCCGGTAATATATGGCAGACAACACTCACAAAAGAAGCGAGCAGCTGACTGTTTCAACAAAATATAAACTGTATTGTTCAATATTAAGGTGAATCTGTGGTTGCTTAAGAATCTGAAGCATTTTTTGAGTGAGATTTGAATATTATGGAGCAGGATATTCAAGGGTTTCAGTCATGTGACTTTTTTGTTGCGGCCGCCATCTTGAGGACGAATTCGAAACTATACTAGGGTCCCCTCAGTGAGAATGGATGGATGTCGCACACGAAAATAGCACACTTTACCACCAACGAAAAGCACACAAAAAAATAAGATAGATACTTTAGGTTTTGATCCATATTTACTGACTACCGTAAAGATTTTTAAAGCCTTTTTTTTCTTGCTGCTTACAACTCAAAATACTAAGAGTGAAGTGTAGAATTAAATAGTTGTCTTCTCATTTCCCCTGCCAGAGGGAATGGTGTGCAGCCTCATAGTTGAATCAAAACAAATACATTTGGCAGACCGGTGTAAAAATTGACGAACAGCAATCCCCTTTGAAAATTAATCTAACAACAACGTTATCGGCAGTCCCTTACAAAATAGTAAGAAGTCAAAAAGTACACTAAAATACGGATAGTAGGCTACACTTTTAGTTCACTTTTGATATACTTTTAAGATGTATGCTTAGAAAATTGATTACTTTTGATATACTTTTAAGTATGCTTGGAAAATAGTTCACTTTTGATATACTTTTCCGAAGTATGCTTAGAAACAGAAAATGGTATACATTTCTTCTGGAGTAGGATGTACGTTTTCTATTATTATACAGCAAAAACAGTCAAAATAATTTTAAAGTATATTACAGGTTACATTTTTTAGATCCATATCATTCTAATTTTTCATGTCTATGAAAATCTATTATGCATTGCACATTGAATCTTTTTTTGGTACTGAAGCTGTAACCTTAATCACTGCCAAAACATTCTGAAGCCCTATAATCTTATACTATTTGTTGAGTTATGCTGTTGTTGCAGCTAACGTTGTATTCGGAAGAGTGGACGATGATTGACCAACTTTTAGCCATTCTTGGCGTATTTATTATATGAGCTGTAGACTCATCAGTCTCACGGTCAGACGGCTTCTGATCGAACAAATCAACTGTAACAAAAAACCATGCCTCCCAGTGGCACAAACATACATACAACCACCTAACAGCACAGCACCACATACAACTGAGGACAAAATGAACATATTTTAACACTCCCACTTGTACTCAGGTTGCTATACTCTAAGCAAAAAGAAAACAAGACCCCCTGTCTTACACATATCAATCTCCAAAAAGAGCACCTGCAAATTTCTTCAGTTTCAATTTACTTTGGTTACTTTCAGGTTTGGTCATTACATCAGCAATCATGTTATCAGTAGAACAATACATCAAAGTCACTCTTCCCTCATTTACAGTAGACCTGATAAAGTGGTACTTGATGTATTTATGTTTACACCTCCGTCTGTTGCAGGGTTTTTGGCAAGAGCAATTGTTCCCTGATTGTCCTCATGTACTATAGTTTTTGTGTACTTGTAGTTGTCTATACCTCCCAGTAACTGCTCTAGGTATAGGCACTCCTGTATGGTTGAAGTGAACTGCTTACTCCACTAAAGTAGCCATAGTAAAAACCTGCCAAATTTGACGTTAGCTGACGTTATCTATATTTACCTCTCCCACGATCCCTCTCCACACACCGGGGAAGCCCTTAAGCCTTAATTTAAAAGCACCGAAGCCTACCGCTACTTCTCATCAGGATGGGTTAATGATCCAAAAATGAAGAACATTTTATTGATCATAGGAAGCGTCAATATCACTGAACTGAATTGCCATCCGATTCTGTTGTAATATCAATCACACCAGGACACCAAATGAAAAGTAGTTTAGCATACTAACGCCACTCCAACAAGTAGCAACATAACATAATTCAACCATATAACTAGCCGAGGGTTTTATGCTAAACTTAGGTTTGGGCTTTAAAAGAAGGACACGGGCTTCGGGACCAAGACGGCACTGCACGTCTCACTTTATTTAACTCACTCCGCCAGGCCGTCAGAGCAATGATCCCCTTGTCACAATGAAAGCTCATAATAAACTAGAAAGAGCATTTCCTGCTGAAAATGCGTTGGAATGCTGAAATCTGAAATATTTTTTTAAATGGCTGAAAATACAGAAATGAGAAAAATACCTGCAAGCTGAAATTGATTTAAAAAATGTGTGAGTCGCACAAAAGAGGCGGTGTGGAAACTGAACTGCATCATCTAACAATGCTAAGAACTGAAATACAATGCGGGAGAAGCTAAAGGCTGAACTGTTAAACTATAGAAGTAGTAGAATATTAGTTTTAGTAGCTGAAATGATAGTAATAAATGTAGCAGATACAGTAGTAGGCCTATCAGTGGCGTAGTAGAACAAAACAGTTCCATTAGCAATAGTAGTAAAAGAGATATTACCAGCATCTGCAGAATTAGTAGTTGTAGTAGTGACATAAGATATAGCATCAGTATTTGTGTTGTGGTGCTCTTGGTATTTTAATGAGACGCGTTGACTGAATGGACGTCTTGTGTCTCCACTAATAAGCTAATACCAATCACCTGTGTGAGAGACCGAGTGACGCGTGTCTGTGTGGTTGCCACGGTGATGGTGCAGCTATAATTGCTAACGCGCTTAGGGCAGAGGGAACCGAAATTTTGCTCAAATCCACACCTCAGAAAAATTAACCTAGACGCAAAACTATACGTCCAATCCAAATAATAAGGAATACGACTCTACCGGCAGTTTCTAAATCGTGTTTTTTTTTGTTTCTCTGACGAATTTCTCATCAGATTTGCATTGGACTCTATGGGGCGAGAGTTGGACTATGTCTCGCTTTCGTGGGGCTCTGAACAAATGTGTAAGTCCAGTGTTTCCCACACATCGACTATTTCGTGGCGGTGCGCCACAGGTTAAACACCGGCAGCCACACATTGAGTTTATTTTTTTTTACGCTATTACGAACACGCAGCGTACTCGTTCGGTTAAGTTGCATTTCCTCTCCCTCCGTGTCTGTCACTAACGCGTCTCACATACAAACGCACACACAGCCCCTCCCCTCCGTGCACACCACGTCTGTCTCGCGTGTCATGAAAACGAGATCATCCCATTTGGCCTAATTGGTGCAGAGAAGACGGCAGGCGAAAGTTTACGAAAGGTTGGTATCTCTTTACACAATAAAAAGTGCTATAAAAAGATTAGATTTCAATACAAAGTTGTCAGTGTATTAATGTTGGAGTCCCTACCCGACCCTTAGCAAACAAGCGATTCCCTGAAAGTTATGTAGTCGCAAGTTTTCGGTAAAATGCAGCTAGGCCTATATCCGAAACTTTTTCAATTTTTTTCCAGAATCGATGAGGAATTTCTAAAAACTGGATGGACATAACATTAACCCATATTATTGTGGAATTATCAAGAAAACTTTCGTGTTTTGGGGTTGAAAATTCTTCGAGGATATAATAAAAATCTTCCGTATACTACCCTGTACGTCCGCATCCGACGCCTATATTGGGCCGTGGCAAAGTGTCGGTATTGGACGAGAAAACGGGTTTTTATATGGCTCTGGGATCACTATATGAAAGGGGCGATTGAAATCTACTGCCCTTCTGCTTTGGGATCACTATATGAAAGGGGCGATTGAAATCTACTGCCCTTCTGCTTTGGGATCACTATATGAAAGGGGCGATTGAAATCTATTGCCCTTCTGCTTGTCTAAGACCCAGGGTGGCTCATTATTAACACACACGGCTTAGCATATCACTAGTCAAATCCAGTAATTCCAACCTTCTAAACTACTGGTAGGACAGGAGGTGCCCTACTACTTGATTCAAATGGGTGATTTTTTTGTGATTTACTGCGATCTAATCGACTGATTCAAACTGTATCGGGTGGTTTATTTCAACGCTAGCATAGCACTACTTTGTCTAGCCAATGGAAATACACCATAATTTCTGACGATCTGTAGTCGAGGGGAGGAAGGGAGGGGGGCAGATAAACACATGGTGCCACACATGGTAGGCTATCACACCATGGCTGTTTCTACTACCGCGCACTTTTGCACTTCGAGCACTTAAGTGCTTAGGGCGCTTACGCTGAGAAACCAAAATAATTCAGTGCACTGAAAGTACCCATATGATGCACTGCAAACGGTCAAAAAATGAAGTGTCCGGCGATGGACACTACTCGCCCTAAACGGGCGCCATCTTGGCTACGTAGCGGAAGAGGAGGAGTCCAGTGACAGAAATACAAGCGGGTTTGTTTTCGCGGGTTTAGTTTCTCGGGTGTCGCGAGAAAGTGTTCCAGTTTAGACAGCACTACTCAGCAACTGAGTGCACTGCAAATGTAAGTGCACAACATTGCAGTGCACTACATTGCAGTGTACTTCGTTAAGTGCGCGGTAGTAGACACAGCCCATGTGTGTGGGTTAACGAGGAGCTGGATAACGAGGATCATTGTAAATCTTAGCCTATGTTTCCAGATTAATGTTGTATTTTCGTTTAGTCTGTTTAGTATTTAAATAAATGTTCACATTTTTTAAGATTTGCGCAAGTTGTCTTTTGCTAACCGTCCTGTTATCTTTGACCCCATTCAATGTTTAACGTCTCTAAATATATGATTGACTTTTGCTTCATATTTCATGACTTCCTAATAAAATATCTTATTTTGAAGGACATAACTACGTTTCCGGATATGTTGACAGCATTGATGGTCAGTTTGGTGACCCTGGATCAAGTTAATATCCCTGGAAAAACAGCAGCGACGAGTGTTGACTACGATGATTTAAGTGTGGTCGGGTTTGGACAAGGGTAGCGCACGGCTAACTTACCGGCGCCAGCGTCGTTTTGCCGGCCCTAGTAAAGGCAAAGCTAACTCTAAAATTAAAACAATATTTAGCTCGAAAGGTAATAAGTTAAGGCATAACTTGACATAATTAAATCAGCTGAAAACGTGATACGATCATTTGAATAAATATTTGAAGTGGCATTTTAGCTAAAACCCGGTCGGGATTGGACACAGTGATGTTACGTCTATCGTTCGTTACCTACAAACAAATGCTTCGTAACAGTGTTTACTTTTTATCAGCGATATTGACAACAGAGGTTAAGGAACTTATCTTTAATCAAAAGATCGTCTCCGTTTTCAATTTGAAGCAGTATCTAGCTTACTGTAGGAAATTTCCCATTGCACCCCCTTTCTAGCTTCTTCGGCTAAAGTCAGATGGACGACGATGACGATGCATGCAATATTCACGCCTACGGCGGTGTTAATACAGTCTGTACAAATACCACTTTGACACACTTGCAAGAAATGATCCGCTGGTTAGATAATAAATAATAATAATACATTTTATTTATATAGCGCTTTTCAAGGCACTCAAAGTCGCTTTACAGAGTCCAGTATTCATTCAGACCCAGTCATACCGGTGGTGCAGAAGCGTGGCTGCCCAATCAGCGCCTACGGCCCCTCTGACCACCACCAACATTCATTCAACATTCATACGCTGCATGTCTTTATGATGGTGGGGGAAACCGGAGTACCCGGAGGAAACCCACGCAGGCACGGGGAGAACATGTAAACTCCACACAGAAAGGACCTGGAACGACCGGGGTTCGAACCAGGGACCTTCTTGCTGTGAGGCGACAGTGCTAACCACTGAGCCACCGTGCTGCCCAAAAGATGTAGCATGATCTTATTTACCACCCACAATAGACCGTGGTAAAGTTGGATGGAAGTTCGATATTCAACAGACATTCGAACGCCCAGTATTGTGTCAATTTAGCCGGGGTTTAGCGACGCTACGACCGGCCACTTAGTTTATGTGTTTGGCTGCCTAAATAACGCGTATGTTTAGGGACCATCAACAAAATACACATTTAAAATGTCAAAAGTCAATAGCTTTTCAACAACATGAACTAGGAACATCAAAATGACATTTAACTGTTCAAAATGTATGCATACACATTGCAGAGCCTTTATTTTTTTAATTTTCATATCAGGTTGTAACAAAACAATTTTTAATTCAAAATAATTCTTCAAACTTCAATAGCTTTTTCATCATGTGACCTGTCATCCTCAAATCAATTTCAGAGTGTTCACTGACTATGCATACATGTTGCACAGCCTTTAGTTTTTTCAGTTTTACCTCACACTTCTTTCAATTAACTTTTCAGTATCTAAAACTTCAATAGCTTTTTCATCATGTGACCTATCATCCTAAAATCTCTTTCAGACTGTTCACTGACTACGTATACATATTGCACAGCCTTTAGTTTTTTTCAGTTTTACCTCACACTATTTTCAATGAATTATTCAGTATTTAAAACTTCAATAGCTTTTTCATCATGTGATCTATCATCCTCAAATCAATTTCAGAGTGTTCACTGACTATGCATACATGTTGCACAGCCTTTAGTTTTTTCAGTTTTACCTCACACTTCTTTCAATTAACTTTTCAGTATTTAAAACTTCAATAGCTTTTTCATCATGTGACCTATCATCCTAAAATCTCTTTCAGACTGTTCACTGACTACGTATACATGTTGCACAGCCTTTAGTTTTTTTCAGTTTTACCTCACACTATTTTCAATGAATTATTCAGTATTTAAAACTTCAATAGCTTTTTCATCATGTGATCTATCATCCTAAAATCCATTTCAGAATGTTCACTGACTATGCATACATGTTGCACAGCCTTTAGTTTTTTCAGTTTAACCTCACACTTCTTTCAATACATTTTTCAGTATTTAAAACTTCAATAGCTTTTTCATCATGTGACCTATCATCCTAAAATCTCTTTTAGAGTGTTCAGTGACTACGTATACATGTTGCACAGCCTTTAGGGTTTAACAAAGGGACATTTTAATAGGTAATAACTAAGGGACATTTTTGTTTGAGAGCCAACCTTCATTATCAAATACAGATATGATATGATTAAAACAAAAGAGTCTCTGGCATTGTTCAGTGGGCCAGTCCAAATGCGTTGGCGGGCCGTATCCGGCCCGCGGGCCGTAGTTTGGGGACCCCTGGTCTAAAGCATAGGCTAAGCGGCCGGTCGTAGCGTCACTGAACCCCGGCTAAATTGACACAATACTGGGCGTCTAATATCTGTTGAATATCGAACTTCCAACCAACTTTACCACGGTCCACAATAGTTAAGCTTTTTTTGCAGCAGCATTCTGAGTTAGAGTAGCCTTTGCAGTTGCACAGCAAGTCACGTACAGTAATGTGACGAGATTGAATTTAAAAGTATAAAAAACTCACCAGGGACAACGACAACATCGGCAACCCTGCACCATGAATTATTATTTTGATGTCATCTTTAAATTCAGTGTCTGAACAGGACTAGGTGTGCACACATGATTAGCTTCGTTTGTCCTCCACCTTGAACCTGAACCTAGATTCTAGGTTTGCTGACAATGAGCAACCGTTGCTACGTTACAAGAAACAAGGAACCAATCCGATTGGCCAACGCTCTTCATCACTATATTTAAGAGGTAGAAAACCATTTTCGGCTCGAATTTGATAGGGTCAAATTTTTTAGGGTTGAGTTTTTAAAGATATTTTTTTTTGCCTCGAATTTGAGCAACCTGAATTTTATTTTACATTGAAATATATTCAGATGAGAGTTTAAATTTCAATATTAAGTATTCAATGCCTTTTAAAATTCAAAACATTATAGCACTGATTTGCTTAAGAATCTTAAAGAAGTGTACAAGTGTAACTCATACTAAGGGGCGAAAAATGTCAAAGATTTAGAATGAAATAAAATATAAAATGGCTATAGTACAAATAGGGCAACATAGTTCAATATGGCAATATTGAACCTTCATACTGCTGACATACTTTTGTCTGCTATGATCTTGATAACTTCAAACTTTTTTTGTTTCTCAGTCTTTCACTCTTTAATACTTTTAACGCTTAAACATTTATGAAAGTCAATAAGATACTCTTTTCATCACTCCTTTTTTCTCCTTTTTCAACAGTAAGAAAATATCGCAAAGCATAACAATGACAGATATAGGCCTACTTTTAATACTTTTTCTCTGACCATTTTGTTTTAATAGCACATACCTCTTTTGTTATTAAAGTCATCAAAACACAATAATTTCAACTGCATTCAGCAAACACACACATTTTCTTTAGGAAATGTACCTTTCTAGTTTATATCTGACTTTTTGAAAAAGTCAGATGCCAGCAGGATTCAAAAAAGTTATTGTACATTGAATGACAATTGAGGCCGTTCTAGTGTGAACACTGTCTTTTTAAACTGGGCCTGTATGTATGTGTGTTACACCCTGTTTCTGTCTCCTCATGCTGTCCTTATGGCTGTTTCAAGTCTTCCATCTGTGTGTCTGGTTTTCTTTCTGATGCCCATGGCTGGCCTGTGTATTTCGGTCCATCTCATTGACAGCGTGTCAATGCCTGGTTCCCTGAAAAGTGTGTGTGTGTGTCCCTGCCTGTGTCCATTAGAACTTGGGCAGAGCCCGTATGGCCACTTAAGGCTCCACTAAATTATTCAGAGTATTTACTTATAAATAAACACAGCTGGCTCCTTCTCCTGCTCCCAGCACTATCCCTCTCTCCTCTTTCTCTCCCTCTCCAGATCTTGCCTCCAGTGCCTGTCTGCCTTTCTTTCTCCCTCACTGTCCCTGTCTCCCTCTCTCTACTTTCAGTTCCTCAGCAAAACCCACTAGTGAGCTTAGTCGGAACCTACAGGCTCTAATCTTTTGTCTCTCACCACCTTTCAGATCTAGCCTGACCCGTGTAACCGGTGTGAACTGGTGAAACTCACTCCTCAGGTATGTAATGGGCCACCCGCGTCAACGAATAGCTAGCTTTTCTTTGGTGTAGTTGGTAGTGGTCGCACTTGGCAAGTCGGAGGTCCTGCGATCGAGCCCAGAGAGTGGCAACGACGCCTCGTCGGACGGAGCGTGGCTACGTCCGTTACATACCCGTCACATTGGTGCCGTGACCCGGATCTCACTAGGTTAGCGCCTGCTAACCGCCGGAGTGAGTTTCAGAGGGGTGAATGTAACCGGTGTGAACTGGTGAAACTCACTCCTCAGGGGTCTCATTTATAAAACTGTGCGTAGGATTCTTACTAAAAGTGTACGTACGCCCAAAAGTAGGGATGCACCGATCCGCCTTTTCAGTCCTGATACCGATGCCAGGGCTTTGTGTATCTGTCGATACCCGATACCGATCCGATACCGTTGTTGAATTAATAATAAACTGTATACCTTTTACCTTCCTTCCACCATGTGGAAGAGACTAAAGACACCAGACTTTCCTAACTAAACATTACTTTCATAACTAAGACAAAATAACAGATCTAATGTACTGAATTCTGAATATTTGTTATTTAAAAAACAATTGTGCATTCAAAATTCGAAAATACAATGTAATCAAACATATTAAAATAAATCAAATGTAGCAGTAGAAACAAAACGGTGTATTGGTCAAACATACAATAGCAATCAAACAGTTACCAAACATTGTAAACATGTAAAAAAAAATGTATTTGTTGTCGCTGCTGTGTGAACCATGGAGGTTTTTAGCTTGAAGCATTGCACCGTGCGGTGTACAGCTCGTGTCCAACCAGTGGACAGATCAAGTTAAAAGCAACATGGAGCGAGCCAAAGAGTAGATATTTCACGCTTGCCACGCCAACTAGTTCGTCGGCTGTTTGCAATGTCTGCAAAGTAAATCTTTTGAGTGGTGGTGGTAGTACTGCTAAGTACAATACTACCAATTTAATCAAGGACATCCAAAAGCACAATGCTAGGAGCACGCCGAAATCCTGCAGCTCAACAACTCTATACTGTGTAGAATCTACAGTGTAGATTAACCTGTAGCGTCGCACATATGTGATCGTTCGAATGCGGGTCTCACAGCGTAACGTCGCATATATGCAATTTCTAAAATTCCAACTGAATATTTTTCGATAGAAAAAAACTATGCGAAACACTGTATGGCTTCAATATGTAGAAGGCTAACAGGTAACACTAGCATGCTAGTAGCATTCCTACGAGTATGCTTGCTGTGGGGACCGTCCGAAATATTTAGAACTCACTTATCTAAAGGTTCGGTTAACTCATGCTGCTGACCAAAAAAATGGATGGATCGGCCCATGGATTGGCTAATTTTTCCGATCCCCGATCCAGCTTTTTTGTCTAGATCGGGGCCGATATCCGATCTTGGTATCGGATCGGTGCACCCCTACCCAAAAGCCTAAAATGGCGTGCGTCCGATTTATAAAACCGTGCGTACGCACACCTGTAAGCAATGTTCCCTTTATAAATCACAGATTACCCACAAGTGTGCGTACGTGAATTACCATTTGACCCCGCCCCGAACACGCCCCTTTTTAACCATAAATGGTCAATGCAAAGCACCTCATGAATGCTAATTCAGACCTTGCATGCGATTGTTCTTACTCTACATTACATTGAATCATGTTGCAGGAGGGAAAAGAACGAAAAGGCGCAACTTCTCAGAAACTGACATTGAAATAGCCTTCTTGTAGGCGAGGTAGAGGAGCGAAAGCCTATTTGGTGGCCACAGCAGCGGGATCACCAATAAATAAAAAAGCAATGCGAGATAACAATTTGAAAACAAAAGCGTATCTGTAAACACACGTTTCTTCATGCCTGATTTGTTATGAACAGTATTAAAGTTTGGACTGTAAACGAGGATGTGTAGCAATTGCACGGGAGCTTAACGGCTGTATTTCCAGTTTTTGACATATGATAGGCTATATCATATATATGCACAGTAGCCTATTAAATACATATATTTAGTTGGCTACACTGTTTTGCAGTTATCTAAAGGTAGTCCTGTGATGTTATCCTGTGTATTCCATGCAGTCGGGGCATCCCCCTCATGCACTCCCGTATAGTGGAAAATCAAATAGTGAAACTGCGCTGAATTTTGATAAAAAATTTGAGTTTAATTGTGCAAGGTGTTTATGGAACAATTATCACTCAGTACAAGCACAAATAACACTGCTGGATTTAGGGCCAATCCCAATACATCCCCTTACCCCCTCCCCTTACCCCTTCCCCTTGGTTTACCGCTACCCCTTGGCCCTCGAATGGGCTATATAGCCCTAGGAAATGGGACGACACTTGGTTACGTGTACATCATCTAGCACGTATCGATATCTCCAAAGCAAGTAGTATTATGCACTGATTTCAAACGAAATTCGCTGCTAATGGACTTTACTTAAAACTGTAGACATGCTAGTAAGAAAAATGCGGGACTGTTGTGCAAATCAACACTGTAACATTATCGTAGCAAACTAGCGATTTTTAGAAACGTTTCAATTAGGAAAATGGTTGCAAATATATATGTACCAAGGGGAAGGGGATGTATTGGGATTGGCCCTTAATCTTCATGATAATGATGAAACGGATTGAAAAAAACGTGTATGAGAAAAACAAAATATATAAATATTATGAGTAATCGTTCTTCCCACATTTACTTTCTGCAGTCTGACTACAGTACGGTCATCTGCGTCGCCAATTCCAACTGTTTCCAAAATGTGCGTAGGCCTACGGGAGGGTCAGAGTTTACGTGGAAGACCGCACATTCTTCCGTCACGTTTGTTTTTTATAAATCACAACCTTTGCGTGGAAAGTGGCGTACGCACATTTCAGCCCCGTTTTGTGCGTACGCAAGCTTTATAAATGAAACCCCAGGTATGTAATGGGCCACCCGCATCAACGAATAGCTAGATTTTCTTTGATGTAGTTGGTAGTGGTCGCGCTTGGCAAGTCGGAGGTCCTGCGATCGAGCCCAGAGAGTGGCAACGACGCCTCGTCGGACAGAGCGTGGCTACGTCCGTTACATACCCGTCACACCCGCTTCTCCTCTCTCACCTTCCCTTGTTCTACCCTTACCCAATCCTACCAGTCCTCCACCAGCCCCCTCCATCCCTGTCACCATTCCTTGCTCCTCTTTGATGCTCAACCCCTGAAGACGCTACATGGCTCTGTCCTTTTTCTTTCTCTGCCTCACTCTGTAATTAAGTTGAGTATTTGAGTGTGTGGTGGGCTGAGAGACGAGGAAAAACAAACACATTCCCCTAAGAGCACAGCGAGAGCAACAGAAGGACGTAGGGATCAAAAAAAGGGAGAGCGGAACAACGTGACTGCTAGCAAATCACAAATCCACAGTCAGATCACATTAACATTATGATTTAAGAATCTAATAGGCTTTACCCTATAAAAGGAGATTAACAAACACACCTCCTGATATCCCTCTGCCTGTCTAGCTTCAGTGGGAGAGCAGAGCTGTTCAATAGTTATTAGCATTGGTATACCTATTGTTATTATACTAATGCTATTGTAGTTTAGGAAATATATGTTTGGCAGTATAAGACCGTTTCTCTGTCTCTCCCACACACACATTGTTTACAGACAGACAAACACAGGCACACAAAACTGCACTCACACACACACACGTTAAAGAAAGACATTCTCAGCTCACCAGACCACACACATTTACAGTGGTGGCAAAACAAACAGCCGACAATGAGAGCAAACCTCTGCCAGAGAGCAGAATGCCGATGAATGAGAGCCGCATAGAATACAGATGTGTGTGCGAGAAACACAGAGAGAGAGGGGTTTGTGTGTTTGAAAGGGTTTGTGTCTCTGTGTGCATCTGCATGGATGTGTCTGTTTCTGAGTGTTTCAAGAATGTTTTCAAGAATCCAAGGGAAAGCAAGATTGAAAGAGAATGAAAAACAAACACTTAATAATAACTACTAGGCTACATATATGAATCACTTGTAAAGATTTAGGGAGAATTAGTTCATAATGTGTAGATAATTAATACATAAACATTGCTGACCCTAATATAAACATGCAATACACTGATAAACATTGATTTATTTCATTAGTAGGTTATTAACAGTTTTTTCATAGATGTTTTGTTTACTATGATTACATATACAAATGTTATAGTTTAATACAGAGTGTAAAGTTTACAATGACAATCGGGGAGGTCAACTTCTTCTCCAGATCATGTATCGACCACCCCCCTCCCGACCTGTTTTTTTACCTCTTTTGGGGGGGTCCAAGTCTTAATTAGGGGGGTCAGACCCCGTAATTCGCACCCTGGTTTAATAGTTACAAACCAGAAAATGATTTGTTTAATAGCACATGACGCTCCCTCCCTTCAGTTGTTAAATACACGATGTGAGGGAAAGTTTCGTCTGTGCATCAAGTTATTCAATCACTCCCCTTTTCAGGGCATTTACAATAGCACATGAGGTTATTTGAAACTCAAGTATTTACATACCATTAATAAACCACGTCTACAAGCTAGCTAACTCCTTTAGTTAGCTAAACTTCTTAAGTGGTTCCAAAGAGGGCTGTACAATTCCAAATGGTTTCATTTAGCTAGCCATCTCCTGACATCTGAGCAACAACAAACGGTCATGGTTGTTTCCTTTCAGCAAGGAATTTGTGGCTTGAATGTGAGGTACTCTGGAAATGGTATTACCAGTCATGTCCAGCTTTAGGAGAGACTGATAATTATAAATATTTAATAAGGCATAGATAGTTAATGTTATAATATGTTGAATATCCTTAATGTTTAACAATGATGAACAAACTATTAACAAACTGTTTTGGTGGTTGTTAAAGGACTGTATTCACCTTATTCCGGAAGTCGCGATGGGCGCGGCCATCCGCGTATTCTCATTTCCTGTTTGTATACTTTCCGCTTTAAACAGTACTATAAGAGAACGTCTTAAACAAGCTTTGGTACACATTTAAGGCTAATAAAGATGCCCAGCGTCAACTGTGCAGTTAGTGGCTGCCATAACAACTGGAGAAAACTAAATCAGACCCTGTCTTTTGATAGTTTTGACCATGGAAAGAAGAGGTCCGAGTACATCTAAATGTAATGTAAAGCTTTTGAAACAACACAGCAATCAAATTAGTTAATAGATGCGTCTTTCTAATTGCCATTAGATACGAGGAAAGATTACTAGTGCATTACTAGTGCAGTCATGTACGTTTTAACACGTTGAATAAAGCTTCTACCAAAAACCCTCGATGAAAAAGTTGTTACTATTTATTATTACAGCACAATTTGTGTAATTTGTCACTCATACATTTGCAGTTTATGGCTAATAGCAAGCTTAAGCTTTCAAACAAGGTATAGCAAATATGCCCTGCAGTGAAATCGTTAGAACATCTTATGTTTGTGGCTAATGTAACGCCTACTTATAGCAGCAAAGCAGAGCAGCGATCTGACCGGCAAACGAATTATATAAACACTTAAAAGTCGTTTTCAAGCCATCCAGTGAAAGGGTGTATTGGTGACTTGTTGTAGCACACGGACATAGCACAACTGGCACAAATCCACCAACCTTATATAATGTTTTAGCAGCGGGCAGGGGCGGCGCCAGCTAGGGGGTGCTAGAGCTCCCCCTGGATTAGCCATAGCACCCCCAAGAAAATAATAGTTTATTTATTATTGTTATTTAATTTCATTCTGCGTTAATTAAATGTATTGTGTGATAGTAATATTCATTCAATCACAAAATAAAATAATAACAGATTGAA
>CAEFZP010000492.1:92500-117500 GCA_903064625.1 Mallotus villosus | reverse complement strand
CTCTGCAGGTCACCGCATTTGTGTGGATATCTGCAGCTGGGTGTGTATGTGGCGGTTCTTTGTGTATGTGTATGTTTGCAGACGCGCGTGGTGTGCTTGCAGGCGTGTGTGTGTGTGCTTGTGGGTGTGTGTTTGTGTGTGTGATTGCAGGGGTGTGCGTGTGCTTGCGGGCGTGTGTTTGTGTGTGTGCTTTGCAGGTGTGTGTTTGTGTGCTTGCAGGTGTGTGTGTGTGTTTGTGTGTGTGTGTGTGTGTCCTACCTGTCAGTGTAGTGGGCGTCGCGGTGCTGAGGCAGGCCCTGCTTGCGTCTCTGGCTGGAGGAGCTTCCTGCTGAGGGGAGGTGGGCCTCCAGACCCCCGCTGTTCCTCACCGCCGCAGCCAGCGCCTCCTGACGCACACGCCACGATCTTGGGGCGGGACGGAGAGGAAGTGTGAGAGAGAGAGTGAGAGGGGGGGAGAGAGGGGAGAGAGAGGAGAGAGAGAGAGAGAGGGGGGGGGTGAGGAGAGAGAGAGAGATAGAGAGATGCGCGGGAGGGGTGGAGAGGAGAGAGAGAGATAGATAGTGGGTGGAGATGGTAGAGAGAGAGATCGAGAGGGGGGGGGTGATAGAGGTTAGAGATATATCGGAAAAAGCGATAGATAGCATAGATAGAGAGGGGATGGGAGAGTGGGGGGGAGGAGAGGGAGAGATATCTAGAGAGAGAAGAGATAGAGAAGATATAGCAGAGAGAGAAGAGAGAAGAGAGAAGATAGAGAGATGTACAACAGAAAGAGAGTGCTGGGGAGGACCGATTGTATGAAGGTGGAAGAAGGTAAAGGCGATAAAATAATAAAGTTTAGCATCATTCATTCCTTTATGCATAGGTCTGTTTTTTCCAGGTCTATCAGAGAAATTGCAGTTTTAGTGTTAAATTCTAAACGTCTATAAGCCACACTCCATCTGTGGCTGTTCCTCCTTCTGCGCGTATCTGCTATACTTCCGTATGAAATGTAATGTCATGATGGTGGTTTTTAGGCTTTGGCGTGAAGTGCCGAAAAACCAGTCATATATGGAAAAGCGGCTTTGCGGATTATCTGGACTTATGCTTTGTTGTCGTGTGTGTTTCTATCTCTTCAGTATGCTGATGGTGGTAAAAAGCACCTTAAGTACTCTCTGAACATCGCTATAGCTTCCACTCACATTCATTCACGTCACCGTTCGAAATAATCACGCTCATTTGATAATCCTTGCAACCACATCAGAAACACCACACACACACACACATACACTATTATTCCCTCTTCGCTCTGAAACCACCAACATGTAGCAGAGGGCTAGAGAAGGGGAGAGCCCTGGAATGTGTTAGAGCACAGTGTGGGTAATGGTGCTTCCCAAATGGATAGACCATCTTTCCTCCTAATCCTCTCTTACTCTCTCTCTCCCTTTCTCTCTCTCAGCCGCCTCTACGGCCTCTAGCCTTTAGCCTGTACTCCTGCTCCTCTGCGCGTCCTTCTCCATCTTCTTTCTCTTATGCTTTTCGAACTCTCGCGCTCTCTCCATCCCTCGCCACTGAGCAGAGGGCGCGCGGGGTGTCGCGCTCCCGCTCCCACTCTCCCTCGCCTCTCTCGCGCTCTCCCGCTCGCGCTCTCTCCCTCTCTCCCTGTCCCCTCTCTCCCCCTCTCTCTCGCCCTCATCTCTCTCCCTCCCCCTCCCCCTCTCCCCTCTCTCCCCCCTCTCTCCCTGTGAGGAACCTCATCGTTATCAGCCAGGCTGGGCCACACCAGGTGACAGCTCTTCTAATGAGAGGGTGCACCCTCAACCCTCTCCACCTCCCTCTCTCTCTCTTCCGGCTCCCCCATCCCCCCTTTCTATCTCTCTCTCCTGCACTATCTCCCCCTGTTTTTTAATTAGACTGATCCCACAGGAGCTGGGGACCATTTCCGCCTCTGGTGAATGTGTGAGCGCGTGTGTGTGTGTGTGAGCGTGTGTGTGTGTGAGCGTGTGTGTGAGGTGAATGCGTGAGTGAATGTGTGAGTGTGTGTGGTGTGTGGTGTGTGTGTGTGTGAGCGTGTGTGTGGTGAGCGTGCGTGTGTGTAAGCGTGTGTGTGAGCGTGTGTGTGAGTGAATGTGTGAGTGTGTGAGTGTGTGTGCATGTACGAGTGGGAGTGTGCAAGCGTGAGTGTATGTGTGTGCACGTAAGCCCATGTGTGTTGTGTGTCTCCAGGAATGTGTGCTGTGTGTCTGTGTAGCCCATGGCTCTGGATGTGTGTTCAGTGTAGTGTGCGTGTTTGTGAGGGTGTGTGTGTGTGTGTGCGTAGCCTCTGGTTCTGTATGTGTGTTCAGTGTGTGCGCGTGGTGCGTGCGTGTGTGTGCTGGGGCGTTGAGCGGGCGCCTGGGTCGGGGGCGGAGCGACAGATATTAATGCGGCCCAGCTCGGCTGTATCGATCTGTTTGCTGCGCCGGGCCGCAGGGGACTCTGCTGGCGGCAGACGGGAGAGATAAGGGAGGGAGCAGGGGAAACAGGAGCCCAAGGAGTGAAGACACACACACACACACATAATGGAGGGGGGGAGGGGGGCTTGGGGTGGGGGTCGAGGACACAGACTTCACCTCTATAACTTCCACAGTTTGACAATGGTGCCTCCTACTTCCCTGCACTGTCCCACTCTCACCCCCTCAATTACTAAACTCAGAACTGGCCCCACTCTCTCTCTCTCTCTCTCTCTCTCTCTCTCTTCCTCCCCCCTCCTCTCTCTCCATTCCTCCATTATTCTCTTTCATGTGGGTAGAGGAGCAGGGTCACCTGTAGCGCCCCCCTCAAGGGGGGGGGCCGTCCACCACAACTACACAATAGAGCGGGAGAGAGAGAGAGAAAGGAGGGGAGAACGGGAGGGAACGGAGGAGAGAGAAGGTGAAAGACGGGGGAAAAGACAAACAGGCAGATGCAGACACACACACACTCCCTCTACAAATCTACATTGTACTCCTCCACCTCCACCTCCTAAGCACTATTTAACCTTCCACTGGCCTCGCTCTCTCTCTCCAATTGTTTGTCTCTCTCTCTTCTCTTTTCCTTTCTCTCATTCGGTCTGTCTCCTCAGCAGACCAGTCTGTGACCACAGTTATTTTGGGAGGTCCCACATTGGCACTCAGACGCTTCCCCTGCTTATCCCTCTTTTGTCCCGTCCCATTTTCTGCCGGCATCTTTCCTGGAATTGTGTGTGGCGTCCCGTTAGCGTTAAGCTGGGTGTTCCTCTGCGTGGGGAGGCCACACGCTCTCCCTGATCGGCTCAGACGATTCTGGAAGGGTAAACTAACCGAAGCCAAGGTAGAAGTACACCCCCCACATGAGTTTTGGGGATATGGTCTAGCGTCCAGCCGTTTACAGTCCCAGAAGTGGGGGTGTGAAATGACCCAGATGGCGAGCATGTTGACACTGGAGCGTCATCACATGAGAGGAACTAAACACACCCTGCCAACGTGCTCCTCCAACTCCTGCCTTCTCTTCTTCTGTCCTTTCATCGTATGGAGGAGGAGAGAGAGAAGCCCTCCTGGCCACTTTCAACCCCCTCCTGCCCCCCCCCACCCCCCACACACACACCCACTCCACCCCCCACCCCCCTCCACCACATCCCCTATATTCCTATATTCTCCCCACTGTTCATCGGTCCAGGGAGAGCCCCCCCCCACACACCTTAAGACACACAGACACAACACATTCAGCTCCTCCTTGCCCCCCTACACACACCCCCCATATACACTTTCATTTTCAGTGCCCTCCACTTCAAACACATGAAAGGAGCTCTGCAGGGACCAGGGCGAAAGGGAGAGAAAAAACAGAAAAGGGCTGGGAGGGAGAAGAATGAAAAAGAGAGAATATAAAAGCAGGCCCTGTGCTCGTCGAGGGAGGTGTGTGAGAGACGGTGCTGCTACTGCTGGTGGGAGTCACAGGGGCCCACAGGAGCCCAGGTCAATGTCAAGGGGCTCTCACTCGGACGATTCACATCAACTCTACCGTAGACAAAACACCCCTCCACTCCCTCCTTCCCTCCCTCTGTCCCACCTCTATCCATCCATCCCCTCGGAGGAGGGGTGTGAGAGGGTGGGAGAGGAGGGGTGTGAGAGGGAGGGAGAGGTGGGGTCTCCCCCCTCCAGAGACACTGTGAAGCGAGCTCCCTCCGTGCCCCCTGAACGCTAGCTGGGCTGGGGAACAGTCGACGTCTTTAATGAGAAGATGGAAGGGAAGGAGATAATGAAGGAAAGAAACGAGGTTGGGGTTCGGGAAGATAGAGACAGAGACAGCGGGAGAGAGGGGGGCGAGGGACTACTGATAGGGAGTTATATTGCAGCGTTCGGGCAGGAAATTGTAGCAAACTCTGTTTTTCTGGCCTCAAGCTTGAGGATAAGCAGACAAGTAGATAGATGATGGCCAGTCACCCGGTGCTGAATCTAGGCTGGATATCAGCAACACCAAAGACTTGGCTACCCAAGCTGGGCTGGCAGGGGCTGGGCTGGGCATGTCTTATCATCCGCTTAGAGGAATTACTACACACACACACACACACACACACATACAGACAAACACACACCCACGGCAACAAAAAAAACACATAACACACACACATAAAGGCGCTCATCCAGTCGAACACGCACACAAAAACAACACATTACGACGAGTGTGTTTTAAATGGCACACATATGTGTGTGTATAATTTCCTGGATTTCACTGCCAGCAGCCTCAGACAACATTAATAAATCATCACTCAGCTCACATCCGCTGTTTTTACATGTTGTCCTGCTCTGAGGATAGGAAAGTTTAAGTCTCTCTCTCTCCGTCTCTCACTCTCTGTCTCTCTCTCTCTGTCTCTCTCTCTCTCCCTCTCTCTCCGTCTCTCTCTCACTCTCTCTCTCTCTCTGTCTCTCTCTCTCCGTCTCTCTCTCTCTCACTCTCTGTCTCTCGATCTGTATCTCTCCCTCTCTCTCACTCTCTCTCTCTCTCTCTCTCTCTCTCTCTGTCTCTCTCTCTCTCTCTCTCTCTCTCTCTCTCTCTCTCTCGCTAGCATTTCCATTCCTGTCTACTACAATTTTTTACTTCTAGCTCTCTGTCCTCACTTCTTTCTCCACTAAACTCTCGACCTGTTTACTTCCTCCTCCTTCTGCAGCAGAACAGTAAGTCTGACAGTAAAGACAGCAACAGTAGAGGCACAAATAGAATCCCCGAGCACGTTCACATTCAGAGTGTAAACGGTAATGATGTCTGCACTGCGCCTGGTTCTCTCTGACCAGAGAGGCTTCTGGGAAGGGAAGCTGATCATATTGCATCTTGGGCCATAAAAGCCCCAGAATGCTTTGCACACCATCTCTAATCCCTCTCAGATGCAGGAAAAGGCAATTAAAACATTTATAGGCTTCGCCCCCTAGATTTGCGGCCAGCAATTAAAAATCATTACTAATCAAATAAAAATGAAAGTATCTTAAAGTACGATTCAGCCGGGACATGAAATTGATTGGATTTATGCTACTGCAAAGGGCTCGTAAAACCTTGTGGCGATTAATGTTACATTCTTTTAAAAGCGGGAGAAAAGGTTAACAACAGCTGCCCCCCTGAGTTTAAAGTAGCAGTGAAACGGAAATAACTCCCACGCATCCAAACCTTAACGAGGTGACTTTTCTTATCTTTCCGATTTTATTCATAAACTGAGCGCTCAAACTCCCGCCTCCGCTTCTAAATATGTATATTTACAGATTGTGTAAATTGACCCTGTAAATATCACGTCACCAAAAGAAAAGTCCAAAAAATAAAATAAATTAAAAAGATTCTCATAATACTGGAGTTGGCAGGCGTCCAATGAGAGAGTCCGGATCAATAGCAGCGTCGGAGCGCTGGCCAGCAGTTGTTTACCGGCAGGCTGCGTGGCGCTCAGAAATCACACCGAGCGACACTCTGACATTGGGTGGGCCGACGCCCCCGATAGAAATGTCAGCAATCTCCACGGAGGAGTTTTACACTGGGCGCCATGGCAACGCCGAAAACGATAAGCAGGGCTGCTGGAGGGACGGGACGGGAGAGATGTTTCCAGAAGACGGGAGGCATTTGGAGCTATCAAAGAAGGATTGATGGTCCCCCTCTGTGTTGCCTCCCATGGGTGTTCTGACTCAGACCCACTTTCTGAGATGACGTGGCAGTGAATGTGTGTGTGTGAGAGAGAGACAGAGAGAGAGAGAGAGAGAGAGGAGAGAGAGAGAGAGAGAGAGAGAGAGGAGAGGAGAGAAGTGAAAGTGTGTGAAAGGCCAATATGAAATGTGCGTCACACAGTTGTGTGGTAGCAGGAGTAGACACACACGCACACACACACACACTGTCACACACAGGGTACTGACCATGGCCGGGCAGGCCCATGTTGCTGGCCAGCTGGTACAGGCGTTGCTGCTGCTCCTCGTAGGAGCCCTGCTCGTTGAGCGCTGACATCACCCTCCTGTAGTGCTCCTCCGGGGTCATGTGACCGTGGTCGCTGGCGTCCTGCACGGGGGTGTGGGAGTTCTCTGTGGAGAGAGCAGAGGAGAGACGTCACTCACCACCGGACGTCCAGCACCAGGTCAACCCTTCCCCCCCTCAGCCACTCCCTGTCATCTCAACATCAGCGCTGAGTAACACCTGACTGAACACGCCAGCGTCGGCTTGGTTACCTGTACATCCACCTGAGCTGAGACTTATGATGGCGAGCATGTGAAGTTCACCAGTGTGAGTGTGTGTGTGTGTGTGTGGTGTGTGTGTGTGTGAGTGTGTGTGTGTGTGTGTGTGGTGTTTTGACACTCTGCTTGGGGTGTAAGGAGCTCGCTGGATGTGTGATATCCTTGGAGATTGTGTCACTCCTCCACCACCACCACCCCCATCAGCCCACGCTCGTCCCTCCTCTCCTCCCACCAGTAACCCGATCTCCGGGTTAGAAGAAGGGAGATGGGGGGTGGATGGCGCTGGGAGGTGGTGATGGGAGCTGCTGGTTGAAGGGGGGAGCGGGGAGGTTATTTTTACCCTCTCCTCCTCATTGAAACCTGAGCCTGGCCCCAGGCAGGCGAGCTGGAGAGGAGGGGGGGGGGTGTGGGGGGGGGAAGAAGGAAAGACAGGAGGGTGGGGGGAGGGGTGTGGGGGGGATAAGCACGCTGTCTCTGTCTCCTCCGCCAAGCTCCAACTAATCCACAGTGCAACTCCTAGGTGTGTCTGGAGTTTGTGTGTGTCTGGAGTTTGTGTGTGTGTGGAGTGTGTGTGTGTGTGTGTGTTTGAGTCTGTAGTATTTGCGTGATATGATCTCAGTATGAGTTTTATGTGTCTGTGCCTGATGAGCGTCTGTGTGTGTGTGTGTCTGTGGTGTGTCTGTGTGTGTATATGTGTGTCTTGTGTGTGTGTGTGTGTGTACTCGTCTCAACACGTCTCTCTCTCTGTTGGGGAGCATTACGGGGGGTTACTGACTCGGCACAGCCAAAATAGGGAGAAAAACCCTCTCTACCTATCCTACCTTCTGTCCTCTCTGTCTAACTCCTCTGTATTTTCTCTGCCTGTCGATAAATGTAGTGTCAGAGATACGCACACACACACACACACACACACACACCCACACACACACACACACACACACACACATGCAATGTCAGTATTTGGGTGTGGACATGGCTCAAAGGGCTGAGACATTAGATCAGCAGTGTTTAAAATCTCTCGTAATCCACCTCCCCGGTGTGCACACACACACACATACACACACAGACACACACACACACACACACACACACAGGAGCACCCAACGGTGTGCTGAGTGTCTGCGAGTGTGGACCTGAGTGTCTGTGTGAGAGCTGCTCTCCAGAGGTCCCAGTTAGGGGTGCAGAGGTCAGCGGTGACACAGAGGTCAGAGGCCACCCAGGGGCCACTGAGGGCTCTGCCTGTCTGCCTCACAACACACCACAGTGGAACTACCAAGCAATGACATAGCTATGCCTTAGGAAGGGCTGTATCTCACTGTCCTGTGTTCAACTGAGCTGTACCATGCCCCACTGCTATCTCTTCAGGTTCACAAGTTACTGTTCATTCACCACAGCATCACTGCAGTATTATTCAACTTGACCCTTCCAGCACACTCCATTCTAAATCGTGTGTGTGTGTGTGCGTGTGTGTGTGCGTGTGCCGACAAGGAGGAGGGCAGACGTGTCATCAGGCCCTGTCCTGCTTCCCTAATGACTTCCTCTCACTCTGAAGCAACACCCCTCTCCCTCTGGGCATGTGTGTGTGTGTGTGTGTGGTGTGTGTGTGTGTGTGTGGTGTGTGTGTGTGTGTGTGTGGTGTGTGAGAGTGCAAGGGCCTGACTAACTAAGGGTGAGGAGGCAAGAGTGTGCCTTCGTGTAACATGAGTGTGAGAGTGAGAATGTGTGTGTGTTTGCGTCAGGGTTTGTTGTGTGCTGTCGTAACACTGATCCCCACAGCTGTCACTCAACACTCATCCCACCCCGTTCCTCCTGGACCAACCTTTGTCACTCTTCACCTCCCTCTCTCTCTCTTCCTCTCTCTCTCCATTCCTCTTTCTTTCTCTCTGTCTTCAGTCCCCTTTCTCTCCAAATCACTGCTCATGAAACTTGTCTAAAGGGAAATATCCCTTACTGAGGTATACAGTCTCTGTGAAATCAGATGCACGCTCACACACACACACACACACACACACACACACACACACACAGCAGTGAAGACTCACCTTTGGGGGACACGCTGCGGGACTTCTTGCTGTCGGAGGGGCACTCGCTGCTGCTGTTGGGGGAGTAGGCTCTTCTCTTGCCTAGAAGGTCATCTAGGGGACACACACACACACCAAGGTCAGTCTGTGGCCCTAATGATAAACTGTTCTCTGTGTCGCTTTGCTCTGTACCTGAGAGAGAGAGAGAGAGAGAGAGAGAGAGAGAGAGAGTGACAGTAGAGGGGGAGAGAGAGAGAGAGAGAGAGAGAGAGAGGGAAGAACCAAGGGTGTCAGGAGATGTGCTTGGTCTGCCAGAGGAGGGCCTGCCATGCTGAGGATGACAGATCTGTCCAGCTTAATCACAAATGTGTGTGTGTGCGTGTCAGAATGGAGGAAATCATTTCTCTCTCACACACACTTTCACCTCATTCTCTCTTCTGCAAACACTCTTTCATTGGTGTTTTCCTCTCTTCTCTCTCCTCTCTCCTTCACACATCGTTGACACGGCTCTGCCAGAAGAGCCCACAGGCAGAGGGCCGACTGGAGGATCAACTTCTGGTCCCGTCCACGCATCATCACAGAGCGCTTCTCACTTCTGACCTCAGTTTAACTTCCTCTTGTGAGCACCCATGTCTAGCTCTGTCTCTCTCTTTCTGTCAGTCTCTCTTTCTCTCTTTCTTTCTTTCTTTCTTCTTTCTCTCACTTACTCATTCACTCATTCACTCACTCACTCACTCTCTCACTCACTCTTTCTTTCTCCTTTCTTTCTCTCCCTCTCTTTCTCTCTCTCTCCCTCTCTATTCTGTAGGCGTGTTTGAACACTCCTCCCATCAGGGCACAGGGGAGCTGCATCGACACCCCCCCCACCCTCCTCCCCACCCTCCCCACCCCCTATCCCCCGCCGCCAAAGAGGAGCGCCTAGTGTACAATTACAGCGCCAGCGCCTCTCATCCCCCCATACCACCCCACGGCCCCAAACAGACCTCAAATCAATATCCGCCTAATAAGAGTGGGAGGGGATGCAGGGAGCATCGCATGTGGTGCCGGCAGGAAGGAAGGGGCCGTTTGTCATTACTCTCTTTCTCCCTCTCTCTCGCTCGCTCGCTCTATCTCTCTCCATCTTCCCTCTTACCGCCGGCCAAGCCGCAGCAACTGCTTCCTCCTCTGGCTCGGCCCCGCTCTCTTTCCCCCGCTCTCTCTCTCTCTCGCTCTCTACCCCGCTCTCTTTCTCGCTCTCTTTCTCGCTCTCTTTCTCGCTCTCTACCCCGCTCTCTTTCTCGCTCTCTCTCACTTCTCCATTTGTATTTTTAGGGAAGGCTTTTTCTCTCTCTCAAAGAAAACCGTTTCTCATTTTATTACTTTACGAGCCCATTTTTTTTTGCAATTTGATGCAGGGTCTTACAGAAAAAATGACAGAAATATTTGTATTTTAATCTCAACCATTCAGGAGGGTATATGGAATATCTTTGAAGGCCTTTTTCTGAATACAGACCGCAGTTACCTTGACAACAGGTAAATGGCAGCTTGAGCACAGACATTGTGACCTTTGAGTCCCCGACCTCTCACCCCTCCCATCACCATGGTCCTCCCTTTCTTCTTCAAAAATAAAGAGTTACGGAGAAAGAGAAATAGAGAAACAGGAGAGAGAGAAGAAAGCAAGCCTGTGCATGAAAGTGTGTGTGTGTGTGCGCGTGTGTTAAGTGGCAGAGCAAGGTCTCTGAGGCCTTTTGTCAGGGTGGTGTGCAGAGCCCTGGAGTTAGAGCGGGGAGCTTCACTAATGATCGTCTGTTTGATGTTCCTTCTTAGGGCCTGAGGAGATCCACTCCCTCATAGCACCCCAGACAAGAGCCGCACACACACACGGACACACACACACACACGCATGGACACACACACACGCATGGACACACACACACACACGCATGGACACACACACACACACGCATGGACACACACACACACGCATGGACACACACACACACGGGCATGGACACAAGCACACACACGGTCACACACACACGCATGGACACACACACACACACACGCATGGACACTCACACACACACGCATGGAAACACACACACACGCACGGACACAAGCACAGACACACCTCCACACACGCACGCAAACATGCATACACATACATGTCCCCACAAGTGCAATCACCACGCATGTACACTCCTCACCACCAGTCATCTAGATCATGTTTTATCAGTAAAGAGAACGCCTCATCTGCTGTTTTCTCTGTCTCACACCCAACAGTGTTCCCTCCATTCCTCCTACGGAAATCTGGGGGTCTCCTTGCCTGCCTTACGATAAACCCCCTTCCTGAAAACACACACACACAGGATCAAGTAAACACACACGCAGTTCTCTCTAACCCAACCTCACACAAGACGTGGTGTCTCCTCTGCTAGTGCCTGGGGGTCAGAGATTTTAAGGCGGAAAGCTTTTAAAGCCAATTAAATGGTGCTTCTTAAAGCGCTGGTGCTCCTATTTAACACCAACCCCAAGCCTGAGCTCAACTAGCATGAACACTAACTCCCACAACTAATGTTCCGTTTTAAACTTTGACTTTTCACCGCTAATAAATTAGATCAAGTTTTTATTATTTGGTACCTCCACTGGTCTGACGGAACGCTAAGCTAAAAGCTAGCTAGCTACTCCTGAGAAAAGGTGGAAGGATGATGCTAAGCTAAAAGCTAGCTAGCTACTCCAGAGAAAAGGTGGAAGGATGATGCTAAGCTAAAAGCTAGTTATTCCTGTCAAAAGCTTCCTCTATGTTCTGCTGGCTCTTCTTCCACTCTGTTCTCCAGTCAAACTATTTGTGCTGTTATTCGGTGGCCGTTCAGTCGTCCACCTCAAAACCCGGCCCTCCCGTGAGCCCAGCCCAGCCCTGCTCCCACCCACCCAGCCCATTCACACTGCTTAACCTTCCCTCCTCTGCTTTGTCCCACTGAGGGTAACTAGGGAAGCAAACGAGGGATGAAAAAGAAAACAGGCCCAAACAGCAGGGAGCCTCCAGCCGGCACCTCAACCAGCCGGCACCTCAACCACCGGCACCTCAACCAACCGACGGCGAGGCGGGACGAGCGAGGGATCAGACGGAGGGAGGCTAACGTCTCCTCCTCTCCGCCGTCAGCCTTTCTTCCTCTTCCACCTCCTCTTTCTCTCGCTCCTGCCCGGGAGCCGATGACAGCTCAGACAGCCAGACTTTTTAATTCCCCCTCTTATTCCGTTAATCTGTCATCTTTATCACTCGGGGTGGGGGAGGGGTTAGAGTAGCTGGGCCGGGGGGAGGGAGGTGGCGGGAGGAGGAGGGGTGGACCAGGAGCGTCGGCCCCCCCCCGATCAATCTCCACATTACAGCTGACAGAATGGTGCTAATAACTTATTGATCCTTCCCTGTGCGCCGAGGCTCCGGCGGCCCTGAAAGCCCACCATTGATTGGCTTACGGGCGGAGGGATGCGAGGCTGGTGTGTGCGTGTGTGTGTGGATGGGGGAGTCAGGGGGGGGGAGCTTCCGTTCATACTGAGAGAGGATGCGCTGCCACCGTCACCAGGGCACGGACACACACGCGCACACACACACACACACACACACACACACACACACACACACACACAGTCTCCCACGGCGCCCCCTCAGGGGAGGACAGGAGAGGGAAGAGGGAGAGCAGGAGGAGGAGAGGAGGAGGAGGAGGAGAGGAGGAGAGGAGGAGATAGAGGAGCAGCAGAGGATAAAGATTAGGTAGAACGATGATTGAGGGGAGAAAATAAAGCTAGAATAACCCGATAATTCACAAAGGAGCACAGGGATTGTGTATCAGAGACAGTGTGTGTGTGTGTTTGTGTCTACGCGTTGGCCGCTGTGGACGAGTGCGTGTAACAAACAGCCATTCCCTTTGGGGCTGGTAATACTCTATATTTAAAAGAAATACTCTCTATTAAATCATGAGAACACACACACACACACAATGGTCATGTGCACTAACAAACACACCCCTCCTGCATATACCGCCCCCACGACACACACACAAAAACTCACAAACACTCAAACCCCAACCGCACACACCGCCGTCTGACTTTAACTGCCTCTGGGAGTCTGAGCACAGGGAGCGGTGGAGAGGGGGAGGGAGGGAGCGAGGGAGAGAGAGAGAGAAAAGCGGTCCAAAAACACCTTATCCGCCTGTTAGAGTCTCTGGTCTGACCACAGAGCCACGGTTTACAGTCTCCACAGGCAGCCAGACGCTCAGCCGGCGCCCCTGCTCTCTCCCCTCCCCTCCCCCCCTCCCCTCCCCACCTCCCCCCTCCTCTCTCTCTTCTCCCCTCCCCTCCCCTCACTGCTCTCTCTCCCCGTCTCTCCTCACCTCACCTCCCAGAGCCTCATAGAAGCCAGGGGCCTGGGGGGGTAGGGAAGGAAGGAAGAGAGGAGAGGAGACGAGGGAGGATGGTGGGAGGGAAGGAGGGAGGGAGAGCAGGGTGGAGGGGGCAGGAAGGAGGGCGGAGAGGGAGGATGGTGGGAGTGAGGGAGGGAGAGGAGAGCAGGGTGGAGGGGGCAGGGAGGAGAGGGAGGGTGGGAGGCAGCCCTCCTGTCTATCCCTCAGATTTAATTAACGGCCCACTCCGGCACGGAGACGGCGCAGCAGCCTGCTTCCCGTTCTTCCGACACACACACACACACACACACAAAGCTGGCCGCCGCCACAGTCGCCGTCTGCCCTCCCCTGATACCGGCACCACACTCATTCATCTCTCTCTCTCCCTCTCCCTCGCTTTCTCTCTCTCTCTCCCTCGCTCTCTCTCTCTGCCCCTTTTTTCTAAAGTTTTCTCGCACAGAATCCCTCCGTTTCTCTCTCTTCAGTTTTCCAGCCACATGCCAGCTGTAGAAGTTAAAAGTTAAACGTGTAGAGTGGAGAGATTTAAATGGAGAGGTTGACACTACTGAACAAACAGAAGGGGATAGAAGCTGAATCCTCATGCGTTCAGTACTGTCTTATCCTGACCCTAACCTAAACCTAACACAGTCACATACTCGTCATAATTGTCATGTTAAAAATACTAAATACTTTGGCTGTGACAGTGAAGTTCCATAGTTCACCAAATCCAACTTCTAGCCCTTGCCCAGCATGAATGACTGTACAACTGCCTGAATGACAGTTAGAGCTCGACCTCTAGAAGGGGTTTTGTGAAAGGGACTCCAAGATGTCCAGCCCACTGGGTGACCAGGCTACTTTACGACCTCACAGGTCAGACTACAGATGTGTGGTTGTGTACTCGCCCTAACCTCCCTCACCTCCCCTCACCTCTTCAGACCTGTGTGAGGGTATGTCTCCAAGCGTATGTCTCTAATTTCACTGCATGGCAGACAGAATTAGAGCCAGTGGATGATGGGATTGGACTTGTTTACAGACACGGAGGGGGCCGCTTAGCCACGCAGTCAAATCTCCCTTTAAAGCCTCAAACTGACGGATTTCGGGCCTGGCTCTCCTCCGGCACTGGCCACACCGTACTCCTCCAACCCCCCCCTCCTCATCGCCCAACTCCTCCTCATCCCTTTGTGTCTTCCTCCATTAAGATTACTGTTCATTTGGGGTTCTCAGCTGAGCTTAGCTGGCTGATTAGACAGTTCTTTTTTTGGGGGGGGGGAAATCCAGCCCAAACACAGGGGTCTAAGACTCTGACTGACTGGAGCTGTTAACACTCCAGTCTAATCACCCTGGAGAGACACCCCGGCCGTCACGACCACCCGGCCGTCACGACCACCCGACCACCCCTCCGCCGGCGCTCTGCTGGGGCCACCGTATGGACGAGGAGGCCCCCAGACACGGGAGACCCTGGAGATAGCAGGGCGAGGAGTTAGGGGGTGATTATGCCACTTGTGCAGTGTGCCACTCTGGTTAATGGGATAAGAGGGGCCACGAGCCCCCCTGGGTGCTTCAGGGGTCAGGCCAGTTCAAGGCGACGCCCCCTCTTATACCCCCCTGTGTGTGTGAGGCTCCTATATGTTAAACCTACTCTAGCACCCAACTCAGGACTTCGTCCCGTCAAACGTCCGGAAACATTACAGAAGTTGTCAATACCTTATTCACACACTTGCTGCAAGTGAGTTCCTCCGATCGTGCTGTCTGAGATACATGAAATAAGTGATGCTGAGATGAAACCAGCTCTACTGTAACCTTCTAGACACTCCTGCCAACCAGACCAGTAGGGGACCCCAGACACTCTTAATCCCCGGGTGTTGACACAACACACCTTGTCTGACCCACAGCGTGTGCAGTTTCACACCTCACAGACACACTGGCCAAATGGACCAGTAACACTTTGATCAAACGTCTTATTGAATGACACTGTACTACACAGGCATCGTTCATAGATATCCGACTAGAAGTATCCTGGAGAAAATGGGGTGGTCAGTTTTGTGTGGTTTGAATGAGGCTGTAAGCTTTCTGAGAAGCCTGAGCTTAACACTCACCATGGGTCCTGGTCTCACATGAAACTGGATTAATGGCAAACAAAGCTATTTATTCAGTGGTAATTTAAAACAGGGGTTTAGGATTAAAAAAGCCCAGAGTGTGACAGGAAACAGAAGAATCTAATCGACTTGAGAGCAGGACAGTGAACAGTTAGTAATACGATTACATTAAATTGCCCCAATCAACAAATTACTGCAGGGATAAGGTTTGATACTTTAATCAACTATCTGATTTAAAGGGGGCGATGCACTAATCACAGGGGGGGAAGAAAGAAAGAAAAAAAGGCAGAAAAAGACAAAGCTAGTTTACACACACACACACACACACACACACACACACACACACACAGAGAGATAGCGAGCATGGTCTCCTACCTGTGTGTCCAGTGCTGGTGCTGAGGTCGGTGGCAGACTGGCCCTCTGGCATGCCGTGCTGTCTGGTGTGATGCAGGTTAGAGATGATCGTAGAGAGGTCACCGTCTCGACTGCATCACAAACACAGGAACCAAGGGTTAGGGATCGGAGCGGACACAAACACACACTTGCAAACACACAACCTTGCGAGACAAATGTGCACACACATAGGCAACTCCAACCACATACACACACACACACAGTCCCAGATCTGCTAGTCTATACATACATACAATTCTTTGTTTCAGTCTTCTAGACAAGCTGGTATCCAAACATCCATTAGGTTCTACTCTGGCTGTGCTTATTGTCCCCGGGCTTGGAAGTGTGACAGACTCCTGTATCAAGCACTTCTGGGTCTCATCCCTTCTCATCTAAAATCTTAAGATGCATTAATCAACACATTCAGGACTCATAAGTGGTTTATGAGCTTAAAATGTGATTATCGCTGTTTTTCTTAATCACTCCCCCACAAAATCAGTCAGAAAGAAAGAGACCCACACCGGTCGAAAATCGACAAAGACAAGAACATCTTGGAGACATGAAACTCTGTGTTGTCAACCATAGCCCGTTATTGCAATGCTAACTTGTATTTATTTCCAAAAGATCAGCACATGATCATCGCTAACCATTATTCATGGCAAAACACAGCTAAATATCAATACTATTACATCACTACTAATGACACACCATCCTTTCAGCTTGCCCCACAGGACAGTTAGCTAATGCAGATCAATCTGGACGTTTGGACACTTCAGTACTGATCAAGGGTCACCCTGATCCACTAGGCATCCTATACTGGGAGTGACACCCCTACCCTGTCCTTCAGAGACTGCCTGGGGGATAGGTGGACAGATTAAGGCCTGGGATCTAGTTTAGTTTGGCTGCCCCGCCCCTATTGGGGCTCGCTCCTTCTCGCACGGTCCACGACACAACTGTGTCATGAAGGTATTTTCCATTCAATCTGATTACAGCTCTGATCGCATTATGCGGCATAATGATGGAAAATAGCCGATTAGCATTTGAGAGAATATAATAGGCATACAGTACCGCAACTACAGGTCGTTGTCCTACAACTGGTGACAGACATGGACTAGATATTGACTGGTATAAAATTAAATTATCATTATTCGCCTGCATGGAGTTAGTTGAAAAATGCTGTCTTCAAGGAGCGTTGCCTGAAGGTTAGCAATGTGTAGACATTCCACCTACAGTGACTTGTAACTACACATTTCTAATCGTTGCTTAGTTTTCATCCACCGTCCCCGTTTTAGGGGAGCTTAACTGACGTAACTCGAACGCAAGTGTTTATTTTACAGATTCAGGCAACAGTTTATTCGTTATGAGTTCACAGGAAGGATCTTAAGCTAGCGCCAGAAGTTTCAGGAAGCGATTGCGAAAAAGCTATAGTTGCAGTGACGGGGGTCAATATGACATGGCAGGCAGAGATGCTTGGGCTGAGATGAAACAGATTGTTATTGTCTGCCACCACTCAGGCAACGGCGAGGCCACACTGTTAGCGGCTGCTGAATTCTGGGTTTTACAGCACCATGATTACAGGCTCCAACTCGCTAATGTCAGGCTGTCGTGCTCCGAGCTGTTTTCCAAACAGATGCAGGGAATTTGTTGCGTCTGATTCTGACCATGTTTGGTTATCGGTCACTTGTCAGTCAGCGGGAATCGATGAGTCAGGAGAAAAATAAGACAAGGCTCAGTCCAAAATAGATCCGTCTGGTCACTAAGCAAAGAGAGAAGCTTTTGTACAATGTGATGTCACACTTCAGTGACACGACTCCAACTCCACCGTCATCATTGCCTTCAATTCAAATACTGCTTGTAGAAGTACATGTCACAGATGCATGTGAGCACTTAAGATTTGCACCTACTACACTACTACTAACTAGTGATCAAATAATTTCTATTTTCCAGCTTCTTACCTTTTATAACAGCTTAAAATGTGTTTACAGACCACTAGGCTTGAAGCTCTTCCCCTGTGAGTTGGCCCCTGACCCCCCCCTGAGGTCTATCACTCAAAGTGAGCACCACAAAGCCATCCTGAACTTCTCACAGGGGCTGTGCGCTATTATCCCCTGGCAGAGGATCCACTGTAAGCCGTGACGGGCAAGGACATCGTTAGCGGGGTAATTAGTGCACTTTTCCTGGGCTGTCCTGACATGGCCGGCTAATGAGGCCCGCGTCCGACTCCTCAACCCCGCTCGCTCAGCCTGGACAACCAAGGTCATAATCTGCCCCTCAATGAGAGCAGACAGGGAAGGTGAGGGTGGGGTTAGGGGTGAGGGAGGACGTAGGGGTAGGGGTGAGAGGAAAGGTAGGGGTGGGGGTGGGGGTGGGGGTGAGAGGAAAGGTAGGGGTGGGGGTGAGGGGAAAGGTAGGGGTGGGGGTGAGGGGAAAGGTAGGGGTGGGGTGAGAGGAAAGGTAGGGGTGGGGGTGAGGGAGGAGGTAGGGGTGAGTTTGGGTGTTTAAGACCGAGTTGCCTGACTCAGCGTGTAGTGTAGTTCAGGTTGGGGGACTTTGAGGGGGGTTGGTAGCGGTGGCGCCCGGTGACAGCTTAAGAAGGACATGAGCCGCTCCTTATCAGCTAGCCGCATGCCGGAGACAATCATCATCTCATCACGGGCTCATCGCTAAACTGGTCAACACCCTCCTCACCCGCGTCCACAGGACAGACACTGTGACCCAGATACACCAACTAACTATATTTCAGCCTCTCCAGCAGTAGTGAAGCCTCGAGAGGTTCTGGTGGTTCATTTCGAGAGGTTCATTTACATGTCCTTCAACCCACATATTTCTGATTGCTTACAATTAAAAAAAATCTTCAATTGTCATGATATTTAAAAAAAATTGTAAGTGGCCCTCCTCCTTTTAAAATGGGATTCCACCGAAAATAAAAATCTGGTTACGCTACTGCTTTCCAGATGACATGGGGAGCGCCTCGTCCTGGCAGAGGGACAGTGTAGCGGAGCATGTCCCCACGGTGCCACACTGTGACACTGGCAAGAGGAGCCGCGGTGCGGCGGTGGGAGGTCGCGGTGCTCGCTGGCACGGGCTGGCAGCTCGGACACCCTGACGCCACGTCTGACAGCGCCACAGAGGGAAACGCTGACAGACTGACAGAGGGGGGCGGGGGCATGGGGTGACATCACACGCCAGAGAAAGAAAGAAAGAGAGAAAAAGAGAGAGAACGGGGGGAGAAAGAGACAGCATGCCTGAAAGACCTTGTGTCTGTATACTGTACGCTCTTTAGACCTTAACACAAAAAAAAACACTATTGCAACTTCCCAAACTTATGAGCATAACATATTGAATAGTGCAGAAATCTGCAGAGGAGGTGCTTTCCAGACAAAGGCTAGTGGTATTGAGAGACTCCTGGTACAAGCACCCGGCAGCAAGCTGCAGAGGGGGTTCAAGCAAGCAGAGGGAGTCATAAATAAATACAGAAATAGATAAATAAATGAGAACAGCCGAGGTTCTGGTGTTCTTGTGGGGTTTCCCAGCGGCTCCTATCATACTGAAGCTGAAGTGAGGTCCATACGGACAAACCCAGAGAACAAAAGGAAACGTAAATAAAACATATTGTAAGTTGATCGTGTTGAGGTCCGGTCTTCATTCACAGGGCCAGACGGAAGGTTTGGACTTCCTGCTCTGTATTTCCCTTATATTATCTGTATCGTCGTCATATATTGTTCCCAATATTGCAAAACAATGTGGACATTGTTGACGTATCTTAAACTAAGATAGTACCAGACGACTGAGCGGCATGATGTCTGGGATTGAACATGTCTTCAGAGGCACGTGAACCTCGCCTGCTGATGCCTAATCAAGCATCTTCTGGTAATAAAGTACGAAGACAGTAATATCTTGTTAAGACTTTCTTGCTAAAAGCAAACTCTCTGCAATTACATTGTTAGAGCTGTTGCCATGGAGAAGCCACGTGAACAAAATTAATAAGTCTTCAGAAATTCTATAGAAAGCTCTAAAACATCCACTGACTAATTGTGCTTTAGGACAAAGCTTTTAGCAAAAACCATCTGCTCTCAATGCTCCATAACTGTGAGCAGGGTTCTGAAGGGTCGTTCTCAGACAAAACTCAAGACGAGATCTCAAAACAGATCAACATGAACAAATGCAACCTTTCAACAACACTGGTAACGCCATGTATTACAACAGGCTACTGTTCTCCAATTAGACTTATTCTCACCACTAACACAAAACCATCATTTTGTATTGAGCGTATAACTATCCCACTACCAGGCCTGTACCTACCAGGATTGAAAAAGCACATTCAGGTTTCACGCTAGCAGGCGTGTACATGACCCTCAGTGGATTCAGCTTCCAGCCTTGTGGTGTGCTCCTAATGAGGGATGGGCCAGCTCTCAACAGATGCAGAGCGCTCTGTGGAGGTGTCCATGCTAGCCGCTAAGCCTCAGCTATCACCAAAGGGAAAAGGATGGCGCTTCAGGTCGGTTTATCGCTTTGTCTCTCCAAGGTGGTTCTGGTGACAACCTCCCTCCGCCCATCACTGTCAGGTAATCTACTTAGACGTTTACAATACGTAAATATTTCCCACGTCTACTTTGATACGAAACGTAGACGTATCTGTCGACCTAAGTAAGGAATGACAGGGACAACATTTTTGGCCTTGAGCTTGATTTCATTTAAAATTAGTGATAAGTTGAGTTTACCTTCTATGGGTAAAGAAAGATGCGCACTGTGTTGTTTCCTCGAAGGTGCAGCCTAAAAGGCCGCCGTCAGCAGGTGGACCTTATATAATCCGTGGTGGGTGCTCGGTAATTACCCAGACTCTCAGTCAGCACTTTTAAATCAAAGCCCTGTTATCTACATCCAACTGAAACAACACTCAGGTAGGCTTCGTTTCGCCCTTGACTAACAGACAACATACCGAGGCTACCTCCCGTTAAATATTCAGCCTTCAAGAGCGAGGCCGCTTACCCATGATAGGTTTGACGCTCTGGCTAACAAGGCATTGGTCTGTTCCTTGTTATCGTTCTGACTCGTGATGACCCAGGTCTCTGGTTATGTCTTCGCAGAGCGCGGGGAGGACGATCGCGAGGCGGCTAATACGAGACAAGACCCCTTTAACTTCTGTTCCAGATGTGCCTTCGATGTGACAACCAACCATTAATCACGGGGTCTGCCTCAGCAGCTCTCCCCCCGTCGGCTCCCCGAGGCCTGGGGGGGTCGCCTGGCTTGGCTGTAGCCCGGGCATGCTCTGCTACGTCCTCAGCCGAAGGAGCCAAGACGCAAGCCTCTCTTCTACGCTCTTCTCCATGGGGTCTCGCGAGCTAATCGGCCGTAAAGACGATGGGTGGCCACTAACATTAATCTGGTTAGGAGATATAGAGTGGAGGAGATCTATGATAAACTTGACTGGATGACAACCTGGGGGAGCGTGGAGGGCTGGACCTTAAGAACCCCGTCACAGGGGTGTTCCCTCAACGTTACCACAACGTTCACATTGGAACCTGACACAAGTACTTTAAATTGTGTAGGCAGATATTTTATTAGATTTGTTCAATTAAGCTACACTATTGTGTGTTAACACATAAACAAACCTGTATACTTTATACTTGTCTACCAATAATCTGTGGAAAAAACGTTTAGTCTCAGTGGCATCCAGAAACACAATACAAAAGACTGCATTCTAGTAAGTATGTGTTTTGGCGTTGAAAGATAACACAAAGTTGCTGTGAGTAAGAGGGTGTGACACACTGCTACCTCCCATTCAGATGGCGTGTGGAAGGGCCACAGATACACACACACACACACACACACACACACACACCACACACACACACACACACACACACACACACACACACACACACACACACACACACACACACACACACCACACACACACAGCCTCCCATATTTTTCACCATCCATCGGGCAAATTCGATTGTTTCAGACCCCTCTACGACTCACTTACGAAGCCGTGGTCAATAGAAATCAGATTTCCGTGATTGGACATCCCATTATCCGCTGCGCCCAGACCCACATTCAGGGGGGTAAAGTAGAGCGGAGACGGATGCCCGGGACAGACCGGAGCTGTGGCTCCACAGAGTCCGCCGCCTTTTAAAGGGTAAAAGCCTGACATATTAGTCATAAGTGTTCTTTAAATTCATTATCATCTTAACACGCAAGCGGCGCAAGTGTCGGGAGGGGGAGGGGAGACCCTCTTTAATGAGGTTAGAAGATCCATTTAAAGCTTCACAGTCGCTCCGCTAGCTTTCGTGTCACACGCGGGTCTCGAGACGCCGGATGGGGAAAAAAAACCTCCTCTTCCCTAATGAGGTTGTACAAGTGGGTTATCACGCAGCTAGCATCGACGAGAGTCGGTCTTGAAGGAGTCTGTCTGTGAGATATGATATTGACGTTTTGGACAGCCTCACCGAACAACAAATAATTTTGGTAAAAGTTCCTGCTTGCTGACAGAAGAAAATAGACTAGATTATAGAAGACACACAGAAATGAGTGAAAGAAAATATATATGTGCGAAGACGAAAAGATTTGAAAAGGTTTAATTAATTCCCAATTCTTTTGATTTAATTTCAGAAGACAAAAAGTGGAGTATGCCATCAGAGCCTAGCAGCCCTGTTCTCATTTGAGCTCATTTGGTTCATCTTAATAGGGTGACCTTTCAACGACCTCGGCAGTGTCTGTGCACGCCCACACCAGTGTATATGCACGCATCTGTTTCCAACTGTTTGTTTGTGTGTGTGTGTTCGTGTACACAAGCTTCCTTTTGAGTGAGTGCTCTACTGTGTAAAGACTTAAATCTAATGTAAAGGCATAACGGCATTTACTATTTACCAATATTAGACTCATAAATAAACACTCCAGTAAAACATGTCAGCTTGGACATGTTAATAGTAATTTGTTTTACTCGCACACATAACTAAAATATTGTAATTGTGAACATTCTGTCAAACTGCTGATTATAAATTGTGTGTATTTGATTTGAGCTCTTGGGCAGCACAGTATGTCAGGGTGGAGCTATAATATGTAGGAGAGCCACAACCATGATTTCCATGCCCTCATACTGCTTATCACGTGTACTGACTAGAGGTTTCTAACATATTGCGTTGGCCCACTTAACAAATAGACATAAAGCAGTTGCAAGGTTTGATACTTTATATAATTGTGAACATATTGAATAGCAAAACAAAGTGTAAACACCTTCGGAACAAAGGCTCCTTCAGCATCAACAAGTCTCAACTACCACTTTCCATTTTCACTCCGGCAAGCATTTGTCTATTTCCTAAAAATAGCTTTTGTGCATGTGAGTATATGTGTGTGTGCATGTTGGGGGTAACCACAGATTAATGATCTAAAGCCAACTGTGGCCAGTCATGTGCTCCTGCACTGTGTGTGAAACGTAGGTAAAAGCCAGGTTTCTCTGACAACCATACGCATGGTCTTTAAGAATCTATTTTAGTCTCAGCGGGCCTGTGGTTCTACTTCTGCATGCGATACAGTCTCTATATTTCTTTAAGTATTTTTATTTTTTTTAATCTACTGTCCACCAATTGTAGTACACCAGTTCTAGAATGTGCTGAGAGTATGCATCACACATCAAGCAGTAGAACTTAGAACATTGCATTTGATGAGGGGTGGTGGGGTTCCGATAACTCGAAAGACAAAGAGTATTATGAGCTGGCGTGGTGCAGCGTCTGGGCCTTACCTCTTTCTCATGATACTGTAGTGCAGCTCATCTTCCTGTTTGATGTGGGCGTGGTCGCCGCTGGCCCTGTCACTCCCCTCACTGTCGTCACTGCTGAAAATGGAGGCCAGCTCCTTCTTGGGCACTCGGTTGGGCGGCAGGGGGATGGTGCGCTTCTCAGCCAGACGCCCGCGGTTCTACACAACGAGACACATAGACAGGGGAGAAGAAAGCTCTTAGAAATATGGCTTTGACTGGTAAACACTCTCGTACTAACATGCTAAGGCTAATAGGTTGCTAATATGCTAATAGCCGGGGATAAAAAGGTTAGCGCTCGATATGAGCCACTCAACGGTATGAACCGTAACAGCTGACTGGATGTGCATTGACCACTGTAATAAGCCTCATCACTCATAGACTGAAATCAATAGGATGACAGTCACTGGGAATATGGCATACCTTATTGGAGGAATCCTTTTAATGAGAAACATGCTACGTCCATCGTTCTAAATAGCATTTAGCATGACGTAGAGGAAATGCTAAGATTGAACACATAAAGGACATAACAAGCTTCTATATGAGTACATCAGGATCAGATTCAAATTCACAGTTTCCATAGGACCATTTCTGTTCACATACATGGTTATTAAGAAGCTATAGGGTCGGGGCTCCTTGAGTCATTTGGCCGCTAAGCCAGGAGAAAAAGGGATAAGAGAGGAGTGTGGCCCTCAGGGGTTTAGGGAGTGAAGCTGAGCGACCTTTAATGTGACCTGAAGAGGTCACTGCAGATTAACAGAGGCCAATCAGAGACAGGGGGATGGAGGGAGAGACAGAGAGAGAGAGAGAGAGAGAGAGAGAGAGAGGGCACAGAGAAGAATGGGGGGCCGTTAAGGAAAGAGGATATTTTAAAGTAAAGGGTATTAAATCTAAGGAGGAAATACAGAAAAGAACAAAATGAAAGAAACTTCACACAAGTAAGGAGACAGCAAAGCACTGTGGGTCTGTCCAGTACAGCAGAACGGACTTGTCTTTGAAACTCTCTCTCTCTCACACTCCCTCTCTCTCCCTCCCTCCGTCTCTACCCCTCTCAGCGCCTACATCTCTCCCGGACTCCTCCAAGCCCTCCAGCTATCCCTTCCACCACACGCAACCTCTCCCTGCACCCCTCCCTCCCTCCCCTGCTCCCTCATCCCTCCATCCCATGAGGGGAGGCGGTGTGAGTGGCAGGCAGGGGCAGGAGTGGGGGTGGGAGGGGGTGGGGGGTGGGTGGGGGCGCCTAGCCAAGAGGCAAACAGGTGCAGCCCCTCTGGAGTCTCTCAAGTGGCAGACATTAAAAAGAGGAGGGGAAAAAAGGAGAGAAAGATGAAAACATCCCTCAGGATGAGCAGGCCACATAGTTCTACACGTTTTTTCAGACTTTTTCTTTCTAGCCTCAAAATGTCTCCCCCCCTTTCTTCCTTCCACAGGCCGTTGAGAGTGGAGCTGGAGGTTTGTACAAGTTCTGTTCTGGCGTCTGAGTAGAGTGGATCTGCTCCTGCTGGTGTCTGTTCCTCCGAGCTCCCTTCTGCACACCGCCGCTCAGGGCCCGCAACTTTATGGGCTACTCTCACCAACTTATAGGAAGGCCTACACACACACACACACGCACACACACACACGCAGACACACACACGCAGACACAAACACCTGTCAAAAGCAGGCACACACACTAACTCAC
>CAEFZP010000492.1:5000-90000 GCA_903064625.1 Mallotus villosus | reverse complement strand
CACTCCCCTCTCGGCCCACACATCTCTCACACACAAACACACACACGCAGCCATGGCCCCCACATCTCTCACACACACACACACACACACATGCAGCCATGGCCCCCACGCGCTGAGCTGAGCGGGCGGTTGCAGCCCAGTGGAGCGGCGCGGGAGGGATGTGGGGGGGGGTTTAGGGGGGGCGAGAGACGGCGAGATGGGGTGGGGTGAGGGGTGGGGGGGGGGTTGGGGGTTTTGGAACGGCGCTGGGAGGTCAGTGGCTGTGCAGCCAAGGGTGCCAGAGTGTCTCTCTCTCCCTATTTTCCCCTTCTCTCTCTCTCTCTCTCTCTCTCTCTCTCTATCCCAGCCTATTTTGCTCTCTCCCACTCTTTTCCTGTCTATCTCCCTTCCCCTCCGTCTCCTTCTCTCTCTCCGTCGCTCTCGGTCGGCGTGTGTTTGGCTAGGCCCGCCAGGCCAGCCGTGAGAGAGTTTAATGGACAGGTAACGACTCTGCCATTCTCTGACAAAAACAGGGGGAGGGAACGACAGGTGATAGAGGGAGGGCGACAGGGTGAGAAGAAGCCCAGTCCAAGTTTGAGTTTGCGTAATAAGGTTTCCTTGGGTCTTCATACAGTGGGTGTTTTGTGGGGGGTCTTTGAACCCACAAAACACAACGACAGAGCACAACATTCTCTTTAGAATAGTGCTGTTTGCCTCTCATTCCCACAACTCCTGCTAAAGTGTTGAGACTTGAGTTGAGGCAGCGTTATCAGTGAGGCGGCATGGAGTGAGGAAGTGATCTCTCCACTATCAGCCAGGGTCAGTTAGACACACACACATGGACACACACATGGCCAGCAGAGTTTCCACTAATACCTCAGCTGGCGTCGTCATGACCAGCTGCAAACACCCGATAGACCAACACCCCCCCCCCTCCCCCTCCCCGCAGTCCCTCTGCACCCACAAACGTAAACACCTCATCACAATGCGCACAAACACAACTTATCTTACACATGCAACTACACACACACACACACACACACAATCCTTCATAAGGTGGTCAGCGACGTCTTGAGTGCAGGCTAGCAGCTAATAGCTAATCTGTGGGCTTAATTGCAGATTTTTATGCTAAATTATTTATAGGACAGGGCGAGAGACATAGAAAGACGAAAGAAAGACCGAAAGAGAGAGAGAGAGGACTACTGTACAGTGGTCAATCCTGCCAATAAGTTGTACTTAAAGTATTGATCCCCATCACTGAGAGCCCTGGTGAACAAGCAGATCCTCAGGGACACTCTTACACTAATACAGCCAATTCACCAAGACACACACCCACAACTTTCACATGCTACCAGGCCAACCACTGATCTTGTGGTTGCCATGGTAGCCCAGCCTTGGCGCCACGTCAGGGACACACACACACACACACACACACACTCAGTGAGCCGACCGAATGGGTCTTCACATGGCCACCTCTCACCATCTACCCAATACAGTACATGACGACTGGTTCCTGCCCAGACTTGAACTGATCATGCAAAACAGGATTATGACACAAGAAAGTCACTCCCCATGTGTATAATGGCTACTGCTACAACAAAGTATAGCTCAAACTGACAACCAAACGAAATACAAGGACTTTTCTTATTGTAGTGTGTTAAATAATTTTACACTCCATTGCACTTTATAACCAAATTTATCGAAAAATTTCATTATGAAAATGTCACAAGTAAGCCATAACTAATAGAATAATAATGCGGCCCCACAACCCCCACCCCCCTCTTCCGTAGCAGTGTGTTGTAATCTAGGGCCGAGGGGGAGCCCCTGATTGGAGGAGGTCTTTTACGAGTCGGAGGAGGAGAGTGTAATTTCCTCCCGGCCTCTGCCGCTTCCGCTGGAATAACAGAAAGGAGGAAGGGCGTTCTCCTGGGAGCAGCCAGCCAGCCAGTCAGCCAGCCAGTCAGCCAGCCAGCCAACCAGCCAGCCAGCCAGCCAGCCAGTCAACCAGCCAGCCAGCCAGCCAGCCAGCCAGCAAGTCAACCAGCCAGCCAGCAAGTCAACCAGCCAGCCAGCAAGTCAGCCAGCAAGTCAACCAGCCAGCCAGTCAACCAGCCAGCCAGCAAGTCAACCAGCCAGCCAGCCAGCCAGCAAGTCAACCAGCCAGCCAGTCTGCCAGATCAGCCTGGCCTGCTTAAACACACACACACAGAACCACTCGTACAAGTACACACAAATCTATTCATAAAAGCAAAACACTCACATGTAAATGTACACAATGCTCAAACATACACAGGCGTAAAGACACAAATATGTGGCTTCTCATTAGACACTGACCATGCCAGGAACACAACTCGACTGCTTCAAATTGAAGCCGAGAACCAGAAATGTCCTTCCTCAAGTGGTCGTGATGACATGCTAAATGACATGCTACGCAGCCTCATCTAGTCATCAATTCTGTTTGACGTAAACATGAGGAATATAAACACGTGACGTTACAACACGGAATCAACACCGCCTCGATATCGTCAGCAGCACGGCACGACTTCACAGCAGCACAGCCAAAACCACTCAGACGAGCTCTCGGCTCTCTGCTAAGCCTAACCGTGCGTCTTCTACAGCTACAATGGCTGTCTTCATTTTAGCGATGTAGGCGTGTTTAACATTCTCGAGTGGGTGTCTGTGGTGGTCTGGAGGGGTGGGCCGTGTCCTCAGGGTGTCACCTGAGGATACAATATTCAGCTACTGAATGGAAGAAAGGAATTCCAACGGAATCCCAAAGTCGGAAATATGAATAAGGCCTCACTCACACGACAACAAGTCTAGTTTTCCCAACTTTTTCTTTTCTTTTTCTTTCCCCACTGCACCTGACCCCACGCGGCCGGCTCTATCCCCGTTCCTGGCTGTGAATAACGTCACCAGTTTACCTGTATCACTCAAACACCTCCGGCTTATCTCAACCGCCTTTGCCTTGCGTGCCTCACACACAATAATCAGCAGTAGCCATGCTCAGTAGCTCCCTAAGCCTCTTACACCCTTCCCTCAAGATTAGCACTTGGGAGCGACGACAGATGCGCTCCGTAGCGATAAAACACACACACACACACACACACACCCCCGCTCGCACCTGCGTGGACAGATTTGGTGATGGGTGAGCCAGAGCTGTGCTTCAAGGTGGGCACGTGTAAATAGTGGTGCCACGCCTGGGTCGCCTCTGAGGCGGGCATGGGGATGTTGGCACAGCTAAGAGGCACCACATGGCAAACAGTGACCGGTTAAACAACCAACAATAGAAACAAGAGCTTGAAGAGGCCAGAGGGGCCTAACTGGTTAACCATTCACATTACTCATTAACTTAGTCTAGCTACACCGATTGATTCTCTTCTTGGATGTTCAAGCAGGTGTTCATACTAATTATGGCAAATTGAGTTGTTGAAAACAAAAAACATACATTCATTTGATCACTATGGATATTTGCATCAAGGACATATGGTTGGCCTCCTCTATTCTAGGATGATCCAACTGATGTTTCACACAGCAGACACACATATACACACATATATATATATATATATACACACACGCACACAAACCATGACTTCATCTAAAAAAATAACCACCTCGCACTTTGTCCAACAGATATGTTTGACTTGATTTTAGCACTCAGGCTAACCAAATATTCTCCATTTACTACAAATTATTCTATATGTATACTTAAAATGACACACATTTTATATACGAACAAACTTAAAATCCAACCATTTCAAATAGTAAATGAGGCAAAAAGACCAATAGTGAAAACCAAGAAAGACTTATAAAGGTTATTGAACTGTTGTCTTACCACTGGAGACGATATTCGACACCCAGGGCAATCACAGATGGGAGGATGTACCTGTAAGATTCCTTTGGACATAAGAGTCTTCAAACTTTTTCCTGAGAGAAAAAGAAAAGAGAATAATGTTATTAGCCTATGATCTACTGTTTGTACTGTGACATAGAAATAGGAACACAAGCAACAATAGGCTTTATCCATTTATACATTTGAGTCTGGTATTACGCAATTTTCAAATCAAAATCACCCTAAAATAATTTGAGAATTAAACAGACTCAATTTTCAGATTGTCTGCCTGCTGACTATAGTAGTATCAGCTCCTATACTCATGTACCAATCAATGGAGTGTAGCCCTATCTACAGCCCTGTGGTTGGGTCGACAGTTAGGGTCCTGTCACCTGTCTGTACAGTCAGTGTCAGATATGAAAAGATGATGTCTCGGTTTTGACCTGGGGGGTACGTGACACCCCCCCAACAAACAACGTGTCAGTTAAATGACTAACCCTAAGAGGTGGGTGGGGTGGGGTGGGATTTCAAAAATGAGATGCTTCATTACCAAAAACAGTGTGTCATTACATTCATCACATTCACTGTATCAAACTATATAGATATATAGATATATATCCTATATAGATAACCGATAGATGATATAGCCTAAAGTTAATAACTTTTACATAAATGGCAAACGAACAGTCAACTTTCTTCCTTATTATAGTTAAAACCTTAAACAACTCATTCAAAATAGCAGAACATAATCTTCTGACCGTAGACAAAGTGCATAAGTGAAATGTTAGGCTACATATCGCATCGTTCCGTTCAGTTGAGGAGTAGGCTAACACCCATACTACTGCATGCTGTGTGGCTCAACATAATAACTCGCCTTACAACTCAAATGTCGTATATTTCATTAGGCTATCATTTAATGTTTAGGGCTAAACCACACTAAATGTATAATGTTCTTCACCTTAGTCCACGTGCACGACTCCCGACGCCCAGTTTTGATGATAGTCGCTGCCATAGACTGTGTGTCGCTGCTTCTAGATACTGCGCCGTTTTCTCATCTCTCTCCTTACGCACTGGTGTAATGTAATGCTGAGTAACCCTTTCACTACAAAACCCCGAACTAACACATGGCACTCCGTTTAACAAACAATGTATAAAGTCGAAATTAAGGCATCCGGCTCACAATTGCCAAGCCATATTTAACGCACTTAGTCGCGAGAAGATTTGCAGTGCTTACCTTTGTGTCTAATACTTCGCTTCCAATCTTTGGCAGTCTCCCTTCCACTGACAAACTGGAACTCATTGGGGGTGAGCCACTCGCCCCGGTATTTGATTGAGGGTCCCTTACTACCTTGGCACAGTTTGTTAATGTAAAGCAAAGCCTTGTTCTCTCCACACTCCACTTCGATGCATGGTTCCCCGTTGTCAAAAAACGGTTGAAAGTCGGGGATGGAGGAGAACCTCTCCAACATTAAGTCGTCCGGGTGATGGTGTAGGTGCTGGTGATGCAGCGCCGAGTCGTGGAGCCCCAAGTACGCACGATGATGGGCGAAAATATGATCGTACGGCGGTGGATGAGGGGTCACAACGGGAATAGCGGTGGCATTTAAAGGGGCCAGGTATTCGGACTGATTGAAGGCAGCCAATGCCATATCGTCCCCATCCAGTCTCTCCTTTTTGATGGCCGGCATGTTACTGGAAGCCAAGCGCCGGTAACAAGTGATTAGCAGCTCGTCCGACCCAACTTGTGTGTCCTCTTTTCGGAGTTGGTCAATCCCAGACTTGAAGACGCGCCACTTTGTTTTACGCAGGGCTCCCGTGTCGCTTTGTGACAGCGGTCCGTTGAAGTTCCCCGACAGATTGCCATTCACTAGTTTCCAGCTCTCAGTAGCCACGCTCTCCGCCAGCCTCGCAGCTACACTCGCATGACGGATCTCCCCGCGCTCCTGCCCACTACATTTAATCGGACTCGTTCTGCTAATGCCAGACATGTTCGGCAGACCTGAGCAGCGTAAACATTGTCCCTTCAAAGATCAGCCCACTGTCTGTTTTTTTCAAATTGAATCTATTAAAACATGATCATATTTGCCTTCATTTCTTTTAAATGTTACTTTTCATGCGCTTTGCGAATTGCGCAATATAATTATAGCCTAATCTTTTGAAGAATGAACAACTCTCTAGACTCACAATTTACTATCTACTGCCAAGATAAGCAAAGGGGTAGCCAGTAGCCTACTATATATTTGTCACATATATAGCCTATTTATAATAAACGAAAATATCCGGGCCGCATAATAACATTGACTGTTTTTTAAAAATCGTTCCAAAAAGGTCTATTTGTGTAAAATAAAGCAACTTAATGGGGCTTTTGAAATAGTTGTTTTTAACCCTGTGTATATCGTTAAAGTCACGCTGAAGTTCATAGACCCAGACCAAACAAGATTTGCACTCTCCGCCGCTTCTCAACTTGGCCCATTTAAACAGCGGAGGCTTTGCGAGCGCGAAAATGGAAAGGGGGGTTCGCGACGGACGTCGTTATTGCGTAAACCAGAAATTGTCACATCTTTTGACTGATAGTTTGATATATCTAGCATATATATACTTGTGTGTCTATATCTTATCTGTCATAGCCAACCCTCCGGGCAATCTAATGCAAAAAATTATGAACATTCACCAAGCAACTGTTTAGTGTAAACATTAATGCCTGTAAACAATGTGGCTACACATAATTCTTGACTAAAATATGACTCACAATCCTTCAAAAAACGATTTTAAATCTATCCTGCCATGACATACAGCATGACAAAGACTGTGCAGCTCCACAGTAAGTACGCTTTGAGTGGATCGTGAACGCAGGCCTGCATGTGGTTCTGTACACTGCTGCTGACTGACCCTAAAAGGACAAAGATCTTGTGGGCCTCGGGAACCTCTGACCTGAGGCCTGTCTGACCCCGTCAGAGCTGCACCACCCAGGTGGGTCCTCCAACACATGGAATACCCATTGAGGAGAGGAGGTGGGGCCCCAACACTGGGCGGCGGAGGTCTATAAATCAGGCCAGGCGGCCTCTGTCCCTCACAGGAAGGAAGCAGAGCACAGGGGGACATGAGGAGAGACAAAAAACAGGAACCAGGTACATAGCTTGTTTTTACGGGTCAATGGCATTTTTTAAGTAAAAATAACACTATTGCAAAAAAATTATATTTGGATTCAACCTGTCTATTGTCAACTTCCTTGCGTGCATTACATCAACTATCAGGACATGGGCTATCATAGAGAATGCTTACTGCCTCAAAGGTTACACACACAACAGCCAACATGACAATCTTTATCAGCCAAGGATAAATACATAAAAGACTAAGAAAATACTATTTTTATATTCGAAAATACTCTTTTGAGATTCGTCAAGGTTTTGAGAAAGGGTAGAACAATGGAATGAGTTATTCTTGCTATGTAAAATAACTGTCAGGACAAACAATCAGTCTGGATACTTGATACACAATCAAACACCCTTGCAGACACTATTCTGGGCCCCAGTTACAGTAAACACATTATAGAGCAAAATAACACAGAGCAGGCAATGTTGTCACATCTCCTTTGTTAAATATGACACAATATTTGAAGAGTAAACTAGACAAATAATGATATACTGTAACACCTTCTGAAAGAGGAAACTACTGAGGTCAAATGAACTTATAGCGATGTAACATTTACAGTAATATAGAAATGTCCTTTTCTATTTCACTGGAATCCCACCCACTGAACTAAACAGGAACCCCTCTGTGGAAAAGTGTGGTGTGTGTGTGTGTGTATGTGTGATGTGTGTGTGGGTGCTTGGATGCACCTCTGGGAGAGCCCTGGTGAAACTGTGCATCACTGTCGCCAAGGGGACGGCCCTGCCTACACATCCTTCTTGGTGTGACTCACAACCTCCATACTTCCATCCATGTGTACATCCTCTTCTTCGTCTATTTGGGGGGTGGGGGCGGGGGGGTCAGATGGCTGAGAGGTTAGGGAGTCGGGCTATTAACCAGAAGGTTGTTGGTTTGATTCCCGGCCGTGCCACATGACGTTGTGTCCTTGGGCAAGGCACTTCACCCTACTTGCCTCTGGGGAAATGTCCCTGTACTTACTGAAAGTCGCTCTGGATAAGAGCGTCTGCTAAATGTATTTCACTTAAGATATAGAAGGTATAGATACTCCAACACCTTTCATTAGTTCTTCCTCATACATACACCCATTCTTGTCAAAAGTACCTATCAGACACCCATCTAGCGAGACCTGATTGGCTGATGCCTAACGACAACATCTGATCATCCGTAATGCAGTTTACCACATGACTGCAGCCTGGTAGCAAGGTAGGAGGTGAAAGGGAAACTTCAGAATCCATTTAGTGTTTCTAGATTTTTTTAAATAAGTCGCTTGCTTTATACGTTTTTCCTGTCTTAAACGTACCCTAATTTATCGCTACTTTTACCATATTATACATTACATCATTAAAATCCTCTCCATGCTTTTTAACAAAAGGTCTTGTTCACCATAAGCAAGATAGGCTAATATAATTTAATACAAATAGCAAACATGGCCTATGTATGATCCGATTAGGCGGGTTTCAAGAGCTTTTTTTAGATTGATTAGGTTTACGTTGTTGTTTTATGTGTTGTATAGCCTATGCATTAATAACTAGCCATTGACAGAACGGGAGTTTTTTTTCTTCCACTTTTAGTCGACCATAGAGAATCCCCTTAATGACTCCCCCGCCTCCGCGCCGTTGTTGGCAGCGGCCCCGGAGCCGCAGCACTGCCGGCGGGGGAGAGAGGTAATAAATAACCCGGGGAGAGGAGCGGAGACCGCCGGGCGGTGCACAGTCTGACCTGACAAATACTCACTGGAAAACCATCAGAGAGCGCGAGCCCACCCCTAGCGCTTGGAGCCAGCCTTTCAGACATGAGCAGCAATATATATAGGCCTGCCCCTGCCGGAAAAAAACGGCGTCTCCCTCCCATTGATGTCCAGGCACCATCAGAGACACGGGGGGAGTAATTAATGATTCAGAGAAAGGTTATAATTTCTTGGTTGAAATCTCAGTTTTTTGTGAGACTAGCAAAGAACGTAGGCTCGGTCTGATAAAAAGCAGCACTTTCTGCTTTCAGCCAAGGGTCCCCAAAAGAGGGTTTATGGAATGGTGAAAATATTTCTGGGTGTGGTAGTTAGGCTGTAGCACGAATTTATGAATTCATGATGAATGAATTCCAAGGTCAAAGCCGGAAGTTTCTGCTGAAATTATGTGGCACTCTGAAATCGTCGAGAATTATAGGAACAAAAAGATTTTGTATCCTATTAAACTGTCAAAGTTCACCAAGAAAGCGCTTGAAAGTTGTCTTATCTCAGCGCAAGCGGCGGATGCACTGTAACATTAGACCCAGAGACTCTCGTTGGGTTTATGTTGTCGTGCCGGCGCCTTTCGCCTCCCTCGGCGGATATGTGGGGTCAGGCGGCTGTCTGTGATCCCACACAGCGGCTCTTCCACGTGGGATTTATTTCCTCGCTGGACGGGCAGGCAGGCGGCCCATGAGGATACTCGTTTTAGCCCAGTGTCTGTAGCTGTCAACGCCGGCAGAGGCGAGCGGACACCTGACCCCACATATCCTCCCTAAACACTCCCCTTCCCCGTACCCTGTAGCCCACCCCGTCACACACACACACACACACACACACACACACACACACACACACACCACACACACACACACACACACACACACACACACCACACACACACACACACACACACACACACACACACACACACACACACACACACACACACACACACACACACACACACACACACACACACACACACACACACACACACTCAACAGCGAAGACTGCACACTAGCCTACACCAGAATCCTCACAATAGCCTGCTTCCTTTCCTTTGAAATCAAGTGTTTTGTTAAGGCTACGCATGCTCTCGTGAAATTAGCTTCTGGAATTCCATTGCCAAATGCCAATCAACTACAAAAAGCTTTACCCTTTAGCCTCCACCAACCAGGCACCTGGTATGAGATGCGTGGTCTGTCCTCTTCCCCTCCAGCCGGCCATGTTAATCATTTGTGCAGTAAAAGATAGCGTGCCTCTCTGAGTTTGTGGGAGTTATTGGCACAATATTCCGCACCATATTTGTGCGAGGCAGTGATAGGAACATAAATTATTTCTTATCTCTTCCGCAATCCATTTTTCAAAGGGTTCACTGTTTGAAGGGTAGCGCCAACAGCGAACCCCTATATCGGTAACATTTGCCTTCAGAGGCATTCTTGAAAATGAAATATTAAATGATATTTTAAAAAAATGCACTAAAACCATGTTATATGGTTATAAAGACTGCCCTGTCTGTATAACCATATTATAATAACCTACCTACCTGCTTTGTCAATTTAGTCTATGAAGCCGTGACGTTTTTTTTAAATATAGGGCTGTTGTAGCCTACACGTAGTAGGCTCTTATAAGTAGCCTCAAGGCCTACACGCATAGCCTACAAACAAACATAAAACCGGCATTGTAAAGAGTTAATATCTGCTCGCAAAGAATAAATCCCTGCTCCCTCAGTCCCTATTGATTTTGCCCATGTGAAGTGAAACCAGCAATCAGCACTGCGGTTTGAAATAGCCCTGAAACTAGAGCGGAGACGTCGATGAGTCGCCGACACGTTTCAATTAGCGAGCCGCCCCGGCCTATCTGTCCCCCGGGGGCGCCGTGCTCACAGGGCCGGTCACGCCCGGGACCAGGGGGTTGGGGCTCGCCGAGCGAGGAAAATCATCGGTAAAATGATATGTTACCTGCTTGTGTGTATCCGTCATTTGCCAATATGCTGAGAGAAAATGTTGCACCATGCAACAACTGCAGACCATCTGCGATGTTGATGATTGAACGATGTTAGGCTTTTAGCAATTTGACTAGGCCTATATGAAGTTGGCGAAGTCACCACACAGGCTATTAACGAATACAGACATAACAAAATATAGCCCAAGTCATTTTACACAGATTGAAGTTTACCAGTGCCATGCCATAGCCAGTTGTTATCTGCACGTAGGCCTAATAGACGATTTAAAATAACTTTAGCTTCTAGCTTTTGAGGCTCACTCAATTTTTTACAGACTGGTAAAGGCTTTCAAAATGAATTTGGTTGTGATGAGAGTTAATTTAGTGAGAAGGAAACGGGCCAAAACACACAGGCTGTATCTCAGGTCTCCTCCAGGACCCTTCCACCCTTTTGAAGGTAACGAGTAACAGAAAGAACATGACCCTTAAGTCTACGTGTAGGCTAGTACGGCTGTGAATGACTGTAAATATGAACATGAGGGAGCCCAGGGGGATGGGGGTGGGAGTGGGGGAAGGGGGCGCCGGATCGGCCTCTCTCCGTGACCCTGAGCCACGCTGCACGGCTCTCTGACAGTTCTCATCAACAACAGTAGGCTGCACACTGTGGAGGAGTGTGCGGGCGGAGCTGGGGGTTACGGGTGAGCCGCGCAGCGACAGCTACCCACAGCCCCTCACCCCACCCGCTGCTCCTGAGCCCCCCCTCTGGCCTCTCGCTCCGCGGCTGGCTGGCAGCTCACCGCAGGCTCAACCCCCCTGCCTCTCCCCACCCTCCCTCCCAGCCCCCTCGCAGCCCCGATCGATACGGCTCTTCGCCTTTCATCTGACCATAGCTTTAGAGGAGCCGCACTTCCTGGAGAAAACCCAATACAGCACTCAGTCTCAGGGTGGCTTATACTGTATGTGTGTGTGTGCCTGGGTGTGTGTGTGCCTGGGTCTGTGTGTGTGTGCCTGGGTGTGTGTGTGTGCCTGGGTGTGTGTGTGTGTGCCTGGGTGTGTGGGTGCCTGGGTGTGTGTGTGTGCCTGGGTGTGTGTGTGTGTGTGCCTGGGTGTGTGTGTGTGCCTGGGTGTGTGTGAGCCTCATGTGTGGTGTGTGCCTGGGTGTGTGTGAGCCTCATGTGTGTGTGCCTGGGTGGTGTGTGTGCCTGGGTGTATGTGTGCCTCGTGTGTGTGTGTGCTTGCGTGTATGTGTGCGCAAACGAGACAGAGAAAGACGGAGAGGCATAGAAAGAGAAAAAACGGGGTGGGGGTTTGAAGGCGAGAAAGCCAAGCAGTAGATGTGTTTGAGAGAGCCGGTGAAGGATGATGATGTGATGAATCAATTAAGTAGCAACTAGATAATTTCGAATTCATACCCTGTTTTACTGTCAACCATGCAGCCGACAGCTCATCTAAAGAGAAATAGATACAGTTCATCATAGCTCAGTTCTTTCCGTTAATAACCAAAAAGTGAAATAGATACCTTTTGGTAGCTTGATGCTGTGAACCGTAGATGATCAGAGTTCAACTGCCTTGTGCTTCCCTTTGAGACAAGAGTTCACTGTTAGTAGAAAATCCTCTTCATAAATACTCCAAAATCAGGAGAGACAGTGTAATCTGTCTCCTGTTCCTCCCTCTGCTTATTCCACAGTTTCCTAAATCGTGTTTGTGGATTCTGAGCTACATTTGAAACATCTTCCCTCATCACCCAAGTTTTAAAAGGGGGTGGTCAGAAAGGGACACCTTGAGTTCAGGATCAAACCAACATGGAATAGGAGCACGTTGGTGGGAATCAGTATAAATGGATGGGTAGACTACTTTACGGATATTCACTAATACGGAAAATGATATATATAACATGTAGCTTGTACTATTTCACTTCAAACTGTAAGTGGGGCTGTTTGTCATTAACATACGTAAAGTTGGGGCACACACACACACACACACACACACACACACACACACACACACACACACACACACACACACACACACACACACACACACACACACACACACACACACACACACACACACCTCCCCCCCATCCAAAGGAGAACCACTCGTTTCGGATGTCATCCAAACAGATGTTTCAGTCTGCCCAGAGCGTAGCGGCCCAGTGCCTCCTGTTTTGATTGGCCGCCTCGTCCTCTGGCTTTCCCGTAACGGTCGGAGCGACGTGCACGCGTGGGTCTGCTGCCTCCAGCCCTCACAGGAGCGGGATGGGACCGTGGCGGCGGAGCCACAGCTGGCAGACCCATGGGTGCGTCTCTGAGCCCCGCACACACGAGCTGAGAGCGGCCAGCGTGTCGTCCCTCTGGAAAACAGGGCCGCCGCTGAATGACTCACCCTCCAACACACGGGGGAGAGAGTCAGTGCGGGGCGAACAGCGTGGACCCAAACATTTCCAGACGATCCAAAATAGGCACGGTTTGTCCCAGACTGATGGTAACCAAATGTCAAATTAGGAGGGTCTGGGGTTTTTTTTGTTGCCGTCGTCGTGACATCATGACGCAGGCGGGACAGGAACCTTCTCCAGCTCATTACTCCACTACAGCACATGACCAGGGCCTATAAATATGTAATGAAGGTGTTTATTCTGCTTTTATATACCCAGGGAGTTGGTCAGGTGACGGGTGGGATTTCATTGGCAATGCGTGCATTTATGTAAAAGAGGGGGAGAAGGTGAGCACTTTGTGATTTACGAGTCCCCGATCGGTCCAACTTTGGTGGACATGGATGCTTACACCTAGTCTACTGAGACACGTTTGTTACACAGACTGTAGTAGATTGTGGACTTCACCATCGGGATCCACCCTTGAAACCTCACCCCTGGATCCACGTCTCTCCCTGGCCCTGCTCCCACTGTGTCTGCTGGTGTGTTGTCTGTCAGGTGTGAGTTAAGGATGGCGTCGAGCCCCGCGGCCGGTGGGTCTGGGGAGGGGAGAGGCCCAGGAATGCTGGCGGGCCGGGCCAGGGCGGCTGCTGGCTTGGCAGGTAGATGAAGTGTGGATCAAGTGGGACGGCGTGGGGGTGATTAATGCACAGTGGAACACTGGAAAGAAAACAACGCCATAAATCAGCTGGCTAGCCGCCCGGCTAATTGTAATTGAAATGAATTTGTCTGCCCCTAGTGCCGGGAATCGCAATTGATATTGACCATAGGAGGGGGGGGGGACCATAGGAGGGGCCCCGGTGGTCCATGGGAAATGAAACAAGGAGCGCTGTGTCGTGTGTGTCAGAGATCAATACGGAACGTGGCGTTGATGTTTGAGGATGGTAAATATGATGTCATGCTACAGGGGGGGTTGGCACGATGTTTAGATTGAGGTCAAGGTGGGATGTCCTTGTTGAGGAATATTAGACTTTGTATATGCATGTTGCCAAACAAACCTTTCCCACTTCTCAGTTTGTTAAAAGCAGGTTCTGTACCACACTTTTTAATGTTTCCATGATTTGATTTAGGAATATGACTCATAAACATAATTCAGTTCTAAACACTTCTAGACTAGCTGGCCATAGTTATAAAGATCGAAAACAACAAATGATATTGCACACTTAGATACAGCTATCCTTAGACTACAGACATCCAAAAGCACACCCATTCATTAAATCAACCTTTCACATTTAATTGGGGCATGTTCAGACTAGTCCTTGTTTGGATTTGAAAATCAACATGTAGTGGATCTGTGAATATTCAAGCCTTTATGAAGAGAAGAGAGGGCATTGAGGCTCTATGTCTTTAGGCTCTATGTCTGGATCTTATTTAGATATGGTTGCTACTCTTTATTGTTATCACAGCGAAATAAGCCGACCTGGTCCATCTGAGCCCTTCCTTCTCCAATCCAGCATTGACCTCACAGTGAGGTAGGATTACCCATGCACAATGTACCCTGGGTAAAAGGGACCATATTGTGGAGAGTACCCTGGAGAGCCTTCAGTCTCTGGGGTTTGGTTTCCATGTGGCACCGACACATGGTCCCCTTCACTTCACTCACAGGGCGGGAGACAAGGACCATAAATCTGCTAAAGACATAAACACACATTTTGGAGAAATATACATAAGTTTACATGCGCTCATGTGTCCACACACATAGACGGACAGAAACACACACACACATAGACGGACAGAAACACACAGCACACACATAGACGGACAGAAACACACACACATAGACGGACAGAAACACACACACACATAGGATTCTAATTCACACCATTTCTGCTGGGGCATAGACTCTACATTCACCACAGATATTAACTCAGCTGGCATTACTGAAATGTGGAAATATTGATGTCACAAGGCCAAATTTAGAGTTTCATTACAGACAATATCTGTCTTTGCTTGTGAAGAATCAACCGTCAAACTTTACACCAACACCAACCAGGCTCACGGACAACAACGCCGCTCACTAAACTCCTGCTGAGGACACAAAGGAGGGTCTTTAACAGCGGGCCTACAGGCCGGGCCCTAGCATTTAGCAATGTACTGAGGAAGGGCTAAAGGAGTTGCAGCTACTGTGGTGCAAAGCTCCACAACTTGCCATGTAAACCCACAAGCCTACACACACACATACACACGAGTGCACGCACACACACGCACACACACGAGCGCACACACACGAGCGCACGCACACACACACGACCAGGGGCTTTTCTGCTCTTTTTTTTCTTTTCCCCCCGTCAGGAATCTATATTTCATAAGCGAGCTGTGGAGCTCCAGTGCCCAATTATCAGCAGATAAGGCGCAGGAAGCCCTGGAGCGCCGGCACGGCTATTTAGACGGGGGGAAGGGTGGGGGGGGTGGAGGGAAGGCAGGCAGGCAGGGACCCAACCCCCCAGGGGCACTTCGCCCTCACCATGCTCCTGCTCCCCCTCTCTTTTTTTCTCTCTCCCTCTCTCTCTCTCCCTCCCTCCGTTGCTGACAGCCTCCTCCCTTACCTTACCGCCAAGGTTCAATTAGCCCTAGCGGCGGCTAGCACCCGCAGCCCTCAGCCCAAGGAGCAGGCAGTCACTATAGCCCCATCTCCACCACAGCAGAACCCTGAGCCCAGCTACCAAGGCTGGATTGCTCATGCACACGGAGGCTTTCACTGTCTCAGCCTCGGAGACAACAAGGTCATTCGTTCTGTATAAACAGGAACAGAGATGGTTTTGCTGTTTTGGGGAGTCACAGTTGTTGCTAGTTGCTCGTAAGAACACAACGTGCCAGATAGTTACAGCACAGTACCGACGTTATGCTAACATAAAACCCTGTCTTCTGAGCGCATGATCATTACTTTGACCTCACATTAAGTCATGTCTGTCTGCACTAAGTGCTTCCTGTTGGTGGGTCGTAGGACTTGATTGGTTTGAGGTGCTCTGTGTGCCTCTCACGTCTTCTGGCCTCTGCAGACTGGGGGCTGCAGCCTCGGGGGCCGGGGAAGGTCGGGCAGAGGTCAGGTACAGCTCATGGATACGAGACGGATATCGATTTGTAGGGACAGTCCACACACAGGCACACACACACACACACACACACACACACACAGACACTACAGGGTAGGCAGCAGCCCATAGATCAGCCAGAGGCAGAAAATAGGCTGGGTCAGAGGGGAGTGTGAATGTGTGTGTGTGTGTGCGTATGGTGATAAGACTAACAGCCTGCTGAAATCCCCTCTCACCCTGGGGTCCCCACCCAGACCTGCTACACAGCGATCCCACCACTACTGTGCCGCAATAAAAACCTGGACGGCTCAATACTGTCATAAACAATGAATGCTGCATTTACACCACACACACACACACAGAACTTAGCTCTTTTTTTCTTTCAGTCAGTTTTGCTCCAGCCTTTTCATACCCTATATGTCCTGAAGGCTGTCAGTTGATTATGCCAAGGCTTAAAACCAGCTTGCTTCTTTCCCAATGAGCCACAGACTTGTGTTGTCAGTCTGACAGTGAGCTGGACAAACATGAGAACTTGTGGTTGGTGGTTGTTCCGGAACATTTGTCACCTCAGGAGGATGTGTCCATCATAGGAGGGGGGTAGGGGGGAGGGAGGAAGGTTCTACTGACGGCCGTTACAGAGATGGAGGCTTGGCTGTACTCAGCCTGGGTCAGGCAAGGGGCTGAGCTGGCATTTTGCCCGCTCCGATAGCTGTGTGTGTGTGTGTGTGTGTGTGTGTGTGTGTGTGTGTGTGGTGTGTGTGTGTGTGTGTGTGTGTGTGAGCGAGCAGGCAGAGGGGCAGTGAAGCAGGGGAGCCTAGGCAATGCTCCCGGGCATGGAAAGCAGGCCAACTCTATACCACACTACAGAGACCTCCATACTCTCTGCCAGGGAGGGAGAGAGAGAGAGAGAGAGAAGAGAGAGAGAGAGAGAGAGAGAGAGAGAAGAGAGAGAGGAAGAAAGAGGGAAAAGGTCCTGGCTTTCCTGGATCTGTATGGATGAGAAAAACTCTCATCGATCAACAGAAAAAATGGACGGAACATCCAGAACCCTGAACGAAGGAGAGAGGACTCTCTCCACAGAAGACTCTCCACAGAAGAAACGTACACAGCAGCCCACCAGAACACACATCGCGCCTCTCAGGTTTGCCAGATGACAGGGCTGCCGTGTGACAGAACCGATTCTCTCCCTCACTTCCTCTCCCTCGTCTGCTCATCTCTCTCAGAGATCTCCAGCGGTCCCCTCTCTCAGCCTCCGTAAGCCGGCAACTACCGATGCTTCTGATAACAGCCAGCAGAGAGATAGAGATAGAGAGAGAGAGAGAGAGAGAGAGACACACACACAGAGAGACAGAGAGAGAGAGGAAAGCCAGTTGAGAGAGAGAAAGATAGAGCAAAGTTTTCCTTTTGACGCTCATGTTCCACTGTGAGAATCCCCCGGCAGCCCCAGACATCTGGTTCCAGTTAGCAGCGTGACGCGCTTCCTGTGCCGAGCCACGGTTCACGAGTCCAACGCCACGGCAACGGCAAACACTCGCTGGTGCTGACGTCACACGCGGGTGCTCCCCTACCGTCGTCGTCGCACTGCGGGCTGAGGTATGCCAATATTTACACACACTTCAATACAAGCTTAGGCCTTTTAGTAGGGCAGTAGGGCTTGTAAACGGTACTTTGACTTTTTTTTGGTGTGTGTCTGTTGTGTATGTGTGTGTGTCTGTTGTGTATGTGTGTGTGTTGGGGAAGGGGGTGACACCGTGAAAAAAGAGAAGCAGGAAAGTATAGAAGTTCCTACTTGTTAACAGTGTGTTCTGCGTACGGTCCAGCACACAAGACATTCGTAGTTGCTGTACGTGTCACATGACAGTTTGTGACGCTGAACTCACCATAACAGGTGTCTGGGTAAGGGATGCTATGACAGTGGCCTCTAACAAGGCTTCATACAGTTATCACAATACTGATTCATCGAGGTGATTCCCTCTGCGGAGGAGTGGAAAAGTGTCTCCCTTTGACTGAGTGTCGGGGAGGAGGAAGAAAGCAGCTTGAGGTGGGAGATGAGGTCACACAGCCCTCCCCCCCCTTCCTCCTCCCCCCTACAGGAGAACCCCACCAACCCCGTGGGCCACGCCCACAATTGTGGGTAATGGAAGTGAGAAAGAGGGGGAGACAGCAGACTGAGAAATGAAAACACAACGAGGAGGAGGAGGATGTAGAAAGGTGAAAGCCTCAGAAAGGCTTTCCTGCGTTGGAGGGACTCCCTGCGACATTTAGATCACAATCATTTTCTAACAAATACATTGTAACAGCTTTGTGACTGGAATTTTGCAACCGCAAGCTAAAGGTCATTCTATGTGAGCCTATTGATGACTGTAAATAAAAAAGTATATGAAGCTTGTACTGCACATGGTAACATTTGTGAAGTCTCACCATAAATAACTTATATAACTTAGTGGAAAGCTTTTGGAATGTGTGGAAAATGCATGTTTCAATTTTGAGTGTGCTATTAGTTGCGGAGGAAGATTTCAAAATGAGGTCAAATTAAAGTTGTAGGAGGAAGTTTTGATTCGTGTAGAGGTCATGGAAAGGTCAGCCCCATTTGAAAACCAACAAACAGCCCCTAGCTAGCACCTCTGCTCAAGCAGTCACCTCCCGATCGAAGCGTTACCATGGCCAATGACCCACGACCTAAGATAGTCCACTGATTCTGCCCCCAGCACAAGGGGCAGAGGAAGACCATGGTCAAAGATGAAGGAGCTGCCTTGCAGTGTTCTGAAGGAGAACACGACAGCAGACTAGCTCACTTCAAATTTCCCTTTTCTTTTGGACATTTTTTTTTCCCTACACTTCCTACGCCTTTTCCACAATCTCTCCAGCTGTCTCCTCACCCCCCTCATCCCTCCGCTCTCTCTCTCTCTCCCCTCCCTCGCTGTCTCTCTCTCTCTCTCTCTCTCTCTCTCTCTCTCTCTCTTCCTCACCCCCTCCCTCGCTCTGTCTCTCTCTCTCCCTCTCTCTCTCTCTCTCTCACCCCCCCGCTCTCTCTCATCTCTCTCTCTCTCACACCCCTCGCTCTCTCTCTTCCCCTCCCTCGCTGTCTCTCTCTCTCTCTCTCTCTCTCTTCCTCACCCCTCCCTCGCTCTGTCTCTCTCTCTCTCACCCACCCCCCGCTCTCTCTCTCTCTCTCACCCCTCTCTCTCTCTCTCTCCCCTCCCTCGCTCTGTCTCCCAGGCAGCAGCAGTCTCGGGCCCTCCAGCAGTGTTCATATCCTGCAGGAGCCCTCAGGTTCCAACCTGTCAATATCCCAGCCCTGGCCCCAGCCTGGCTCCTCTGTGGCCCTGTTAACCTCCATGCCGGCTGGGACCACGTGGGCATCTCCTGTACCCCAGCCAGCCCAGGACCGGGCCCTGCTGGCCCCACAGACTACCCTCACGAACCCCCCCACCCACCACTACCACCATCCCTCTGAGGTTCTTAAAGGGCAACTCCATGGCAAAGCAATATGGCAATTAACAGCTGTTTTGTGTTAAGGGGACTGGTTGGTGATACAGAATGACAGTCACGTTCAGTATGGTCACACACAGAGACACCAGAGATGGTTGAAGGAAAAAAAACTGGAATATGATTACATTTGTGAAGCCTTTGATTAGAGCTTGAATGAGAGCCAAGTGCATTAGCTCCCTGTTAAAGGTTGAGACATCTACATCTATTTCAGGAAGAGGCAGGTTTTTTTGTTTCGTTTTTACTGAATGATCTGCTTTGGCACCAAACTGAAGAGGAATACACCCTCACTTACATACAAACTTCAAAACACCCAGCCACACACAACACAGGGCAGTGCACACACATGCATACATACAATATCATTAAAGCATACACTCCCATAAACCAACCACGACTACAGCACCGTGACACACCCCACACACACACACCTCACATCCTCTCACCCCACACACACACACCTCACATCCTCTCACCCCACACACACACACACCTCACATCCTCTCACCCCACACACACACACCTCACATCCTCTCACCCCACACACACACACACCTCACATCCTCTCACCCCACACACACACACCTCACATCCTCTCACCCCACACACACACACACACACACACACCACGGACCTCACACACGGAGCGCGCCAGTCTCACGAGGACCCCTCTGACGACTTGGGAACCACAGAGGTGAGGGAGGAAGTTCACATTGCCGGAGGTGTGAGAGCATGACAGTCTAAATCCCTCGCCACGGCAACAAGCGTGTAGCAGCACGCAGAATCCTAACTGGGAGAGGGACCGTCTGCTGGGAGGAAGGGAGGGGAAGGAGCGAGGAAGCTCAGGTTACCGTGGTCAGAGAAGCAGGCTCGTTCAAACCCCTCCCTCCCTCCCACACACACCCAGCCCCGGCTGCCACAGGGCTCTGTTGTTGTTGGAGGTGTCTGGTTTCGACTCCTGCGAGGGGGGGCGGGCGGCGGGCAGGCGGGCGGGCGGGAGGGCGGCACCGTGTGATCTACGGTTCCTATGCGTCACACCCCACTGCTCTTGGGGGAGGAGGAGGGCGGCAGTTGGGGGGGTGGGGGGGTGGGGGGGGTGGCGCAACGCAACTCCATCCCCTCCAGGCACAGGTGTGATTTACGCTGCACACACAGGTACACACACGCACGTACACACATCTCTCCCCTGTGCTGAGGTCCCAGTCCAAAGCCTCTCTTTCAAACACCAAACAGACTTTAAGCTGAGGTCTCAAGAAAGTAAACCTAGTGTTGGTTTGTCTAATAAAACTTTGTACAGGTGTTGGTTTGGGAAGTATGGCTCGTAGCTGTCTTGTGAAAAGTTCATCATTTAACTTGAAGTAAGTTTATCTTCATGGTAACTTCACCACACAGTAAATGCACGTGTTTCTGGGATATTACCGAGAATCTGGAAGTATGCCATGAACTCTCTATGAGCAGAATTGTTGTCAAGGGTTAAAAGCAATACCCTAATACAGCACCACATCTGACCACCATTCCCGAAAACCTTTCAAACATTTAACCTCACATTATGTCACGTCTGATCTGCAGGAGGGATTCTAGAGGGAAAGAGGAGAGTGGTGGTTGGGGGTTGGTGGGGGGTGGGGGGATTGTTGTGGTAGAGCCTCCTCATCAAGGGGCACTTGGGGGTCAGAGAAGAGGAGCCCCTCTAAATGCAGAGAGGGTGCGGGCTGGCCCTCCCGTTCCCCGGCTCGCTGCGGAGTGGCGCTCATGAATCATGCATGGAGGACATCTGCCTCCGCTGAATAATAGATCTGTGGAGGCCCAGCATATGGAAACAGCCTAGCATGTGTTAATGGCAGCCTCCCCATGACAAAATATGGGTTAGAGACACATGACTGACACACACGTCCAACACAGACAGGACATGGACAGAAACCATGCGAATGGCAAGATTGTCGATGTAAATAAACAAATTACTGAATTGGAGTCATAATCAACAGAGATTATAGTTGGATAAACTAGGGGAAATTCTGTAGATGTTTGTATAGATGTATCACTGGCATTGGACCAACAAATAGAGAAATGGACACTTTTCTGACGCTTACAGCCCTGGTTTAAATTAACTTACTGACTGATTTACAAGGCCACCTCAAGTTTCCAAAGATGGGCATATGAGTGTACAATACCCAAAATGCAATAAGGTTATTGTGATGCAACTTTCCACATCGGCCTGTCCCTGTCTTCAAGGCATAGTTTAAGTATGTCTGACAATCCCCCAAAACCTTTAATGAAAATCATTTATAATGTTTTTTAATCTTAAGAACTCGAAGGTGGTTACGGCTGGATCGTGGTTCGGAGACCACAACATCTGCTACGTATTTTTTAAACATCGCACTACCCCTTTAAAGTCAGGCCGCTCGAATATTCTCCACACTCTGGTTACAAATCCCCCCCCCTTCCCCCCCCCCTTTTTAAAGAGAGAGGAGGAGGGTTTCTTCCGGCCCAGTTGAGCGCAGGGCCCGGTCCGCCGGGGACAGCTTCGATCGCAGCCTTTCTTCCGAGGGATTATCCTCTTATCAGCGTCGTAAAAGCCGGGCTAAGAAGCACCAGTAATTAGCCTATCTTTAATTAACGAGCACCCTGCTCCAAAACCACCCACGTCTCACTCAGACTCCATCTTGGAAGGGCTGTCTACTACAACACGACCTGCTTAGGGTTGTTGTTTTTTTGTCCACTGCTCTCTTGCTGGAGGAGAGAGTGAGAAGAAAAGGTCAAAGTTGAACATGAAGTAGGGCTGAACTGAGAACTGCATCATGTGGAACCACCCCCCTCCCTCTCTCACATGCACACACACACAAACACACACATACCGCAGGTTTCAAAGGGAATCCTTCCACCCACCAATGTTCCATGGCGGCTGAGTCTGTGTGTGTGTGTGTGTGTGTGTGTGTGCATGTGGCGGTTAGATGGTTACAGTCTCAAAAGGCTACTACTCACTCACACAGAAAATGTTTCCATTCATGATAGAGGATAATCAGCAGTGGAAACGCAGACGGGCAGCTCTAGGAAACACCTCGAGCTTCTCTGAAGTTCACGACACACACACACACACAACCACCAAACCCCCGTCACATTTCACAACACCATTTCAATCTCAGTCAGAGACGGCACACATTTACTACGTGCCGTATGAGCCGCTGTCACATAGAGGCAGCACAATAGTCTAGTACCATCACTGGGCTAATTATGTCCTTCACAGAGCCAGAGAGCACCGGGTCAGCTGAAGGGGAAAGACTGAGCGCTGATAGGCTCAGATGAAACGAGAGAGCGAGCCGGCCGTGCCCCAGCCCTCCCTGCCCCGGCCCTCCCTGCCCCGGCCTGGCCTTGGTTCTGGCAAACGGGGTGGGGGGGTGGGGGGTGGTGTGGGCTTGGGAGGCAGGGGGTCGGACAAAGCGCGCATACATTAGCGGTAGCCCGGCTGCACTAATTGCTTCTCACTTTAGACAAATCTCCCGCAAATCACGGCCGCCGCGCCGGCAGCACTGCTGGAGCCCCTAGAGGAGCGGGAGGAGAGGGGGAGAGACGGCAGCCAGGCGGACGGAGGTGGGGGAAGCGGGGGAGAGGGGGATGGCGGGGGAGTGTGGAGGGGGCTGGGGGAAGGCGCTGAGCGGAGCGTGTGCACCAGAGGCGCCTCAGAGCAGGATGGAGGAGTTGGGGAGGAAGGAGGAGGGGGGTTGCTCCCTGGAGGTAGTGGAGAGACACAGAGAAAGAGAAGAGAGAGAGAGAGAGTCCAGCACTTCCAAGAGCACCGCTCGCTACCTCTCTCTGTTTCTCAGCTCATCCACAGTCCAGGCTGAATATTGCCCCCCCTCCAACACACACAGCCCCTACCCCCCATCCCTCCCCTTCTCCAATCTTCAGAACCACGGCCGCTCTCCCACCACCCCTCACATCCCTTCATCCATCCTCCCCTTCTCCCCCCTTCCACAAGCTCTAAGATCTCTGCTCTCCCCCTGGCTCGCCCCTTCTTCCATCCCTTTCTCTCTCTTCAGAAAAGCAGACAGGGAGAGTGGGGGGGGGGAAGAAAAAGAGAAAATGAGAGAAGGGGAGAGTGAGGGAAATGAGAGAGAGAGAGAGAGAAAGGAAAGAGAGAGAAAGAGAGATAGAAGGAGAGAAGGAGGAGAGAAAGAGCGAGAGACAGGAAAGATGAAACTCTACAAAGAGGGAGAAAAAATCAATACCACAGATGGATAGCCGGATAACAGGGTCCGGCATGCTCCGGCGCTGAGGCAATCCAGAGGGTGCCCACACAACTTCCACACAGGCGGGGAGACGGGCAAAACAAGACGCTGTGAGGAAGGTGGGGATCTGCCTCGGGAAGCCAACAACACCAAACACACACACACACACACCACACACACACACAGCCATACACACACACAGCCATACACACACATACAGACACACAGCCATACACACACACACAGCCATACACACAAACAGACACACACACACAGACACACACAGCCATACACACACAGACACACACACACACACACAGCCATACACACACAGCCATACACACACACAGACACACAAACAGCCATACACACACAGACATACGAACACGAACACTACACACAAACAGAGACGATGACCAAAACACAAGGAACCAAACACACCTAACTGAACTGATAACTTGTAAAAGAGTCAAACTAGCATCCAATGTAAAAGTGTCTCAGATCAATAGTATCCCTGGGCCTACTGGCCTTCTGTGGAGGTCATCCCAAATTCTTACTGGCTGAAGGCAATACGGTCCTAGCGATCTGAGTTATAAAATATCTATATATTTAATGTTTCTTTCTGTGCTACAACTACACAGAAATACTATTCATCAGCACAGAACCTTAAAAATCTTAGCGATTGTTCACATTCGCAATTAGGATATGAAAGTAAAAGCTATACCGACGATATCACCATGTCTATGTTAATTAGCGCCAAATAAAGAATCTCAATGTTAAGGAACCAATGGTAAAGAAGAAGGAACTGATGGTGTTGAGTCAGGTTGCAGTGCTACATTAGTGGCAGAGGACATACATGTATTTCCAGAGTTTTATGCCAGGCAGGCAGGCACATCTCTGGGGCCATCTAGAGGATTTTGTTAGTAGCCTTGCTCAGTAGATCGGTTGGTCTACTTTCCACAACACAGGAGAGGGAAATCTCTTCCTTGAGTGCAGCTCCATCCTCTGTTGAACTGAGTGAACAGACATAACTCCTGACAAACAGGTGTTCTTTATCAACCCTAGCTCTCAATTAAAACTAGTTACGAATTATATTCGAAAGCCCTTAAAACCGATAGCTAATTATTTGGCCTACACCTTCAACAAACCCAACAAATATCTAAGACTCTTTTAACACGTTTAAAACTGCGGACTAGATGCTTAGGCTACTCCGATCTGAGGAGACTCCTGTCCAGATTTTCCGGTGAGTCTTGGGAACTAGAGTATTCGCGGATCTCATTAGCGGTGCCTGAGGAGTCATCAGGCTTCGGTTTACTGGGCCACCCGGTGCTCATTACGTCGGCCTCCTCAGTTGACATATTATCGGCACACCGATATTACATTAGATAAACCTGCCAGAGAAATGAGTGCACAGAGAAAAACGAGCCACTAAGCTACAGTCTATATTTTTTTCTCCTGTGCCTCGTGCACAGAAGGCGTTACGTGACAGAGGAAGGCCACAGGGAAATATGTGTGGCGTGACTGGAATCCAGGCTGCTTAGCAAGGCATTCACAACGGGTCATGCTTGAAGCACTGCCGGAGACAAGGTCAGGCCGAGCTACATCCAGTCCAGCTGGGAGTGCTGACATAGTCTCTCCAGTCTCTACACGCTCTCAGGTTTCACCCACTGTCGCTATTTTAACTGGGAAAACAACGCTGCTTCTACCTTTGTCATGTGCCCTGAGAAAACCTACGGTGGCCTAAAGAACAGACTAAAGAGGCCTTAAAAGGTGTAACCTAGGCTACTCCAGGGTAGCCATTGTCGTTCCGCTTACATACAGTAGAGGTCTCCCAACACCAGTTTGTGTCCAAACAGCGCCATCTTCAAGACGATTCAAAACAAAGGGTCCGTTTTCCCAGAAGAGGGCACCATACGGCCAAGTTACATCTAGTCACCTGTAAACACTTTAAATTAACACTAAAACTAAAACAGGTTTCTTTATATCTATGCAACAATACACAACTACACGCACAGTTTAAGTTATACAATGTCTATGGTATAATTGTAACAAACTGCAGGGCCACTAAACTAGTCTAGCAACACAATCTAAAACATAACCAACGCATTAAGCTGATAAAAAATAAATACAGTGTAGTAATACTGAGGAAATCTAGTGGTTTTCAGAACTAAACCAGTTGATTCAGTAGTGCTGCTAGTCAGTGGGGGAAAGGTTACTCTGCCCTTTGTTCTACTCGGAGCATATGCCACAAGGCTTTTACTCAGCTAACAGCTGCTAAGACCATTAAATCTGCAGCCACTGGAATGGACGTTTCACTGGGAGGGAGGAGTGTTTTACAAATCATGCAGTTTCACAGTTGGACCCCAGAGGATGCTATAGAGACGGGTGACACGGAAGGACAACATGTCTGTGTTTGTATGATACTGAGAGAGCTAAGTTACAACCAAGAGACACACTTTTTCGAGTGTGTATTTGATTGTCACATTGACTAGTCGATGATATCAAGCATATAATTCATCCTTTTAGAATACTTTGTTAGGAACTGGTGTATGAAGGAGACCATACGATGACCCCTATAGGCCGTTCTGTTCCCTATGTGTTGTGTAGTTGTGTGCACCATCCTTGTCTACAGCCTACAATGTTGTGCCTCAGGCACCAGTACTCTACAAACCCCAGCCTCCATTTTCCCCCCTCTGCTGTAGAAGAGCACAAGAGTTATTTTCCGGGGGCTTCACTTTACCTCATTAAAAAGAGCTGTCCCCCAGCACGTTTTAGGGCAGCATTAAAACCCCCTCTTTTCTGAAGCTCTGTCGTTTTCCTCTGCTCGCTCCACGCTCAAGTCTGGGCTAAGCAATCAGGCCAGGTCCGCCTCCCACATTCATCTCCAGAGACCCTCTCCAGTGTGGTCCTCCAGCGCTGGGGCTCTGAGCTGGTGAAAAGCTCCACAACCTGCAGGGATTAGCTGCTGCATCTGATTACCACTGCTGAGCGGGGCTTTTCCATCCCTGAATCATAACCCTAACTCACAGGGTTTAGAGATCAGAGCACCGTGAGATATCGTGTGACACGGGAGGAGTTTGAGTTACTACCGGGATGTCAAATTTGCCGCCCTCATTCCGAGTGATCAAGGGTAAACGGGCCTGTTAAACATTAGGGTACACGTTTTCTCAAAATGCTGTCATTATCATGTGATTATGAAGTTAATTGTTATGTATATTGACAACTACAGGTGACTGCCTAAGGCGCAATGACTTAAAATGGTCCAGAATTGAAAAGCTGTAAGCCATTGTGCCTAACGTACACATGAGTGCTTTATATACTGTCACTACAGCGTGAAACACTTCTAGGATATATTCAAGATGAAATGCTGTGTGGATGTGTGCAGAGTATGTTTCATAAAAAGTCTTATCAATATGAGAAATGGCCACTTATCACTCCAAATCCCTCAAAAATAGGCTTTCAGATATGGCAATTTGCTCCAAACCATTATATACTACAGTCTTATTACTTTGTGAAATGGTGCAGAAAACTCAAGATACGGGGGAGGCAACTGAGAAAAATCTTCCCTCGGTGTGGAATATGTGGTGGAGAAGGTCTATTACTGTTGCGTTCACAGAGCACCTTTTTTCATCCAAGATAAATTGCCCTCTGGAGCACGGACAAATATTGTACTCCCTGCCCGTTTCTTCTCTCTCCCTCTCTCTAACATCCAAGGTGAAGGATTCTGGGAGCAGCATGCATTTAAACATCTTCTTTGACCGTCTCCCTGGTGGCTCGTGTCCCAGGGGGCCCTCGAGGGCTGCATTTACCTGCCCGGCGGCGCCCGCCGCGGAGGATAGCGCCTCCCATCCCCGGACTCGCGGAGAAGATTAATTACGCGGTGAAGGTGCGCAAAAAAACAAACAAAGGCCAATCCGTCTGCGTCAGGCCGAGTGGACAGCCCCGAGGCGCGGCGGGAGAGCGCGCTGGCACGGCCATCGATCACGAGGACAGCCATTACACACACGGCAAGGTCAGGGGGCTCTCCCTGCCCGCTCTGGCCTCAGGACCTGCCACACTGCCCGCCCCACACACACCGGCCCCTCAGGCTAAGCACCCGACACACTCCACACCACCCTAGGGTCTCACCAGGGCAGAACCCCCCACCTGGGGGCGAGCCATGGAGCTTGAGGGCTGAAGAGATACCTGGGTGGGGGAGCAGGGCTATGGCTAGTTAGGTAAAGCCGAATCACAGTGTGATATCCGTCAGTCCGTGCTCATGTGACGGGGATGCAACGGACGTGGTCTTGCAAGTTCCGTCGGACCGTGTTCATCCTTCACCGAGAATCGAACACGCCATCTCTGACTTCCCAAGCGCCACCACTATCAACTACGCCAAAGAAAAGCTAGCTATTTGTCGACGCGGGTGGCCCATTAAATACCTGAGGGGTGAGTGTCACCGATTCACACCGGCTACACTCACAGACAGATGATGGCTGTCGAAGTGGCACAGCAGCAGAAGCCATTTACTGGTGGTGATTAGTTAGGCTCTGATGCAGTTGCCGTGGCCTGCCACAGAAAGCCTTAGTATGGCTCAGAAGCCTACCGCAGAACGTGTGTGACAAAAGGGCTTTCAACAGGCATCGACATCGCACAACTGTGTTGGCCTACTGATCCGAAGCCAAGGCTACCAGCGCACCAATGAACACCACCGTAGAAATCTGCCGTATTCGATTGTCAGCAACACACAGTCAAATCCAACAATGCAAGACGATTTAGATTTATACATTTTCCAGTAGAAGTACATCTTTTCCAGGAATGGAATCACACGGCATCTACCTCCAGTAGTGTCTACAGAGGATGAGACCCCACTCATAGGCACAGAATGATACTAAAAGTTAAGTGTCCACCAGCTGCATGTTTTATTGGGCAACATTAAAGAGGAGCCAGGAACCCTGGCATGTGCCTCAAGGAGCAGCGTCTCTGTACACGGACCCAGCTCCCAAAACAACATGATTTATAAATCAAGGAAACCCAAAACACTGTCTGGGCCTCTGCAGCTCTCCCTTGAAATGAAGGCGAGAATGCAAGACAATGGAGAAGTGGAGACTGAGCGGGGGAGAGGAAGAGGGAAACTGTGGAGGGCGGGGAAGGAGTGAGTGGGAGAGAGAGACGGAGGCCGAGTGTGAGGTTGCGGCAGGCGTCGGTGGGCCCCCAGAGAGTGTGCGGCGTGCGTGTTTAGGGAGCGGGTGAGGAATGTGCGGTCTGGCCGCACTCGCCTGCTGGTGCAGACAGGGGGAATCCTGATTGGCTACGACAGGAATGCGAGAGCAGGATATCATTAGAACCCTGGGAGCTGCAGCCCCGGCCCCAAACACAATGGGGGAGATACAACAACAGCTGGCCGCTAACAGCAACACACACAGAGTGGTCAGGGTCCTGCGCGCATTCACACTCACTGGAGAAAACCACAAGTGCTGGGTTTCTTATACTCAAAATGGCCGACACACGGCCTCGATCAACACTGGCTGGGGGGGGGGAGCGTTAGAAGATCACGAGCCGTTCCTATCTTCGGAGAGCACGGCTCCCATCTCCGTGTCCTCCTCCAGAGATAAACACTCTGGATCTTCCTGTTTGCTTTGTTTACAGGAGATAACCCCCACGTCTCAGCCACGGGACCACACACTTCTGCTGAAAGCACAGGCACTTACCTGAAGAGCACTTTAGGATGAATACATGATCAGAACCACGTGCATAATTACAGAGGCTGTGGAAGCTGATGGGAGGGAGTCAGAGCGACACAAAGAGACACACACAGAGACACACACACACACACACACACACAGAGACACACACACAAGCCCTGGGCTAATTAGCTACCGATCAGGAGGATGCCAGTATGTGCTCATGTAGATACTTACCTTCTGAGCCGTACCTGAGGAGAGGATCAGCTTAGTAACAGGAAAACGTAACACAAGTTTGTCAATGTTGACCTTTCTAGTGAAGCACAGGTTAAAATACATGCCAAATAAGGACATGCCTTAAAACCATTCAGACCAAAGTACCGTGCTTGTGTGCACTGTCATTACGTGTTGTTGGTATTTAAGCTCAAGCACAAATTTCCCCCTGAAATGTAAACCGAGCCCTTTTAGATAAACATGGCTGGTTCTGCTACAGGGCGCCACAAAGCTACCCGCTGCAGGAACAGGGCTACCTTCCATCTGAGCGTGCTAATAGCATGTAGGCTACACTCTGCCACAGACCATAATACTCAGCCGAGCGGTGGAGCGGAAGGAAGGAAGGCAAGCCAGAGGAAGAAGCTCCTTGGACAAGATCTCTACCGCACAACGGCCTCCTTGTGTGTAGCACACAGACGGTGGTATTCTGACAGAAATGTTTCAAGTACATATTTTCAGTGTGTATCATTGTGCTGTGTGCCTAAGGGGTACACAAGATTCTGAGAAGGATTTGGGTTGACACAAGTCACAGTCGCTGCATCGCCGGTGAGAGAGAGAGAGAGAGAGAGAGAGAGAGAGAGAGAGAGAGGGGTGTATGAATAATTCAACCAGCGCTGCTCGTCTCTGACGTCTTGTTGTCTTGTGGGTAGGTGAGGAAAGCACGGAACGACAAGCCGGAGAACGGCAGCATCTCTTGACAAAGAGCACGTCACATGACGGCCCCGGGATAGATTCTGAAAAGGGTGATTTAAAAAAAAAGAAAAAAAAGGGGGACAGGGCATCATTTCTGAGTGCGGCGGAAGAATAATGGCTCCTTGGCGAAATGACAGCCATCGCTGAGGCGTACCATCACAGATTGCTAGTCTATCACCACTCACAGGACCGAATGACAGGCCCTCCCTGCTGATAGCACGGCAGCCGTCCCTGAGTGTGTCGCCAGCGTCTGAGACAGGCTTTGATATTATTATACTGTAGCCAGGGACAACATTCACTCCTTGATTCAGTGGCTGCTTGTGCCTGGGTTTTACAGAAATGTGCTGTCTGGAATACAGGGAGAAAATGTAGGTTGGATTTTATTGAGCGATGTTCTAATTTTCTTTTTTTTGGTTGTAGCAAATGTTTGTATTTTTTATAAAAGGGGCTGATGGGTTGAAAGGCCGAAACCTCAAGGAGAAACACATTAGGAATACATGCAATCTGATACATGCAGTGATGTTTTTTTTCCTATATTATTATATTATACTTTTGTCATAATCTTTTTCCTTTAGAAAAAGATTCTTTGAATTGCGAATTGTATAGGTAAATCTATTATTTCTAAATGTAATTTCCTATGCAAGATAACAAAGCACAATTTCATGTCTTGTGGTGTAACTTAGTCGTTTATTTTAATTCCACAAATTTTTCAAAAAAATTACAAAATACTCAAATGGAGAGAACACAGGACTCACAATTTTTCTTATTATTTCTACTTTTTGTTTACATTGTGTCATCCCCATGGCGACTACTAATATATACAATAAGCTTCAAGATACCAGTATATATATAAATCTTAGCAGTCAGAATTTACATCCTGCTATTGCCGCTTTGAAATAAGAAGCTAAACCATTGACAACACTTAACATCAAAGGTTTGGAGACACAAAAAGAGGGACTTAAAGGCAGGAGAATTGTTTGGAAAGAAGGTAAAGGAAAATGAGGTGTACATAAGAGAGACAGAGACAGGTCGATGATGGAACTGGAGTGAGAAACGAGTTCTTCTCAGGTGCACATCAGATGCACTCAAGTGGCATACAGACTCGCAGCAGGTCTGAAAGCATCTGGATAGACGTCAGCCCTGGTGCCCATGAACAAGGACGAGTCCATTTAGAAGTGTAGGACAAGTATTACCTTTCTGTGTAAACCAGCAACAACAAAAAAAAGACACAGGGCACCGTTTTTAAAAGTATCTAAAATAAGTCAAAGGTCTTTCTAGTGCATCATGGAACAAACAAACAGAGGACATGTTCATGGCCGTTGACCAGAGGTGAATGGATTGCGGGCTGATGTACAGTACACTTGTAATGATGGGAACACTGCTTGTAACAGTCGATGGCACGCACACCGCACGACCGCCCTGAGGGCCAGAGGAGGCGGAGTCTCCAGGGACCTGAGGGCCAGAGGAGGCGGAGTCTCCAGGGACCTGAGGGCCAGAGGAGGCGGAGTCTCCAGGGACCTGAGGGCCAGAGGAGGCGGAGTCTCCAGGGACCTGAGGGCCACAGGAGGCGGAGTCTCCAGGGACCTGAGGGCCAGAGGAGGCGGAGTCTCCAGGGAGCCAGGTGGAGGTTTGCAATGGTTAAGTTGGAGTGGAAACACACAGGCACACCATCCTTCCCACTGCCGCCTGGTCCCAGCACTGGGCCTACCTCCTCCCATGTAGGCAGGCCTCTTTAGTGTCACAGCACTGGGCCTAGCTCCTCCCATGTAGGCAGGGCCTCTTTAGTGTCACAGCACTGGGCCTAACTCCTCCCATGTAGGCGGGCCTCTTTAGTGTCACAGCACTGGGCCTAGCTCCTCCCATGTAGGAAGGCCTCTTTAGTGTCACAGCACTGGGCCTAGCTCCTCCCATGTAGGCGGGCCTCTTTAGTGTCACAGCACTGGGCCTAGCTCCTCCCATGTAGGCAGGCCTCTTTAGTGTCACAGCACTGGGCCTAACTCCTCCCATGTAGGAAGGCCTCTTTAGTGTCACAGTGAATATGGCGGCACGTGATGTCAGAGTGGCGGGATCTGAGGATGGGCTGCTGGGAAGATGAGGCCCTGTAACAACATCACTTTCTAGCACTCAATGCCCCTAGTCACAAGATATACTTGAATCTATGAAGACAAAATACATTTAAAAGTGATAGTGGGCTCTCAGTGTGGAAACGTTAAAAAAAAGTTTGCAATATTTGAGGTTCAAGAGTAAAATCGCAAGATAATAAATGTGAACTGAAATCGTGTTGAAATATGCAGCCGTGTTGACATTTCTAGAATCTGTTAAAATAGTTTTTCATTTTGCTGTCCAATACCCATCTCAAGTTGTGTTTAAAACCAATTGTAGAAGTTCAAAGAAGCTCTCAGTGCAACAATGACGTTATTAAGGGCTGGTCATTATGTAGGGCATACTGAACATACACCTCACTAACTCTGCCTCAGTCCTGTTCAAGTGGATCAAATCATATACGCAATTCTTATAGTACAAGCATTTCCAAAAATATGGTGCTTTTTTAACTGACTTGGGATGAGTGAATAAGAGGCGGCCTGCTGTGTGTGTGTGTGTGTGTGTGTGTGTGTGGGAAGGGACTTAAGTCTGCACAGCAATGACAGAGGAAACCCACCACCATCTCAGAACTCTAGCCTGCTTATATAATGCCATGGTGCTCCCCTCTGAAACAAGGGATAATGCTTCAGAACTGAAAATATTGGAGGTCTTAACGACTTGGTTCGGAGTCCACACCTAGTAATAATAATAATTATAATAATAATTATATGTATATATATACTATTTACAGACTCAAAAACACCATGCTGCAGCTTTCCTTTAAAATTATGAAAACCTCCAACAGTGTATTAAAATAAACGCTGAATTTAAGATAGCACTTGTAATCTTTCTGATATAATGGCCTGACCGGTCTTTTTTCTTCTTCTTTGATAAGCACAGTGACAAAGTGTCTTTTATTTCTAGCACCTACAAAAACGTCAGGGAAGCTTTGAGTATTGTCATGCAGGAGTCACAATCAGTCTTGAGGACGTTGTCACTACTTGAAGGCTATATACCAAAGAAGAAGTCAATGTCTTAAAAAAAAACGAAAAAAAAACCCCATCCACAACAGGAAATAAAACTGACAAATATCCTCCAACGTCCAACTCGTCCTTTTCTGTTCTTCACAACGGTAAAAGTTTGGAAGGAACATTCGACTTCCTCAGCGAGACTGTCCTGTAACAATGTCCTGTGTACCTGCGTGCCTCTGCATCCCTCACTCGGCTCACAGCTGCTTGTCGCTCTCCTTCTTCAGTCGGCTGCAACACAACAACGTCAACAAACACAAAAGTTAACACAAAAGTCTGAGGAAAAAAACTAAAAAACAAAACAAAAAACTAAAGTCAAAAACAACGTTCACTTTTGGGCCGCAACCCACCAGTTGAGAAACACTGCACTATCGTGTGCCTGTCCCTGACCTGTAGTAGTCCTCCTGTCCGGGCATAGGACCCCCATGCATGTGGTGGTGCCCATGTAGCCACTGCTGCTCCATGGCCAGCCTCTGGAGCTCTACTGACTGGGCCTGCATGGCCTGGAGCTGGTGGGCCGCAGACATGGGGGGGTGCATCCCTCCTGGTAGGTCCCGTGGGTATGGAGTACCTGGGGGGACACAAGTCATTTAGCACACGCTCTTATCCAGACTTACAGGAACATTCCCCCCGAGGCAAGTAGGGTGAAGTGCCTCGCCCAAGGACACAACGTAATTTTTCACGGCCAGGGAATCGAACCGGCAACCTCGATTACTAGCCCGATTCCCTAACCGCTCAGCCACCCGACTCCCTGGTTAACCGACAGCAGAAGATACTGCTGCTTCACAGCAGGCAGACTGCTTGATGTTGGTATCTGAGGGGTCCATGTGGAGGTGGGTTCTTACCGAAGACAGGGTGGCGTAGCATCTCATGTTCGTGTTGCTGCTGGCTGAGGAGGGCGTTGGGGATGCCCCCGTGCGGGTAGGGGAAGCGGGCCAGGTGGGGGCCTCCCGCCAGGGGGTCTACTAGCGGATGGCCCCCAGAGCCTGGAGGACACACCAGACATTCACCACCTTTTGGGGGTGAGAAGTTGTTTGGTAAGGGTACACTTATCCCACATAGTTCATCACAGTCGCAGCATGCCATAGCCATTTGGTGATGCCAAGATCATTACATGTTACTGCTATCAAGGCTGACATGATTACATAGTATATGAGAAATATACAAAATACTGATTTATTTATATTTAAATGGTTGCTTTAGAACAACCCTACATTTTCTAACATGCAAAATTCTTACACCTCATGAACGATGAACTGACACAATATTGCGTGATACGTGTTGTGCGTAGTGGTGGTGTTGGTGGTGGTGATGTGTAGTACGTGGTGCGGGGCTTTCGCTCACCTTGGTGCAGGGGGTCTTGCTGGTGCAGGTGGAGGTGTGAGTGGATGTGCGAGTGCTGGTGGTGGTGCGGCGTGACGTTGAACATCTGCAGCCGGGCGATGGGGTCGTTGGCCATGGCGGACATCCTCTCGGCGTGGAGCCTCTCGGCCGCCAGCCTCTCCGGGTAGCTCATGTCGGGCCTGAGATGGGGCCCGCCCAGGGCCAGGCGCTCACGCTCCAGCGGGTTGAGGCCCGGGTGGAAGGAGGCGAAGGGGTGGGGCCCCGCCATGGGGGGCAGGCTGATGGCCCCGTGCCGGGCAAAGTGCTCCATGGGGTTGGCGGACGGGTGCATGCCGTCTAACTCGGGGGGCTTCTGCTCGAAGCCGGGCTTCATCCTCTCCCTCAGCTCCCTCTCCCTGATCTCTCGCTCGCGCATCTCCCTCTCCCGGAGTTCGCGCTCCCGCATGCCCGGGTCGGCGTTGTACAGGCCCGGCATGTGATAGGCCAGCAGGGGGTCGTTGGGGTTGAGTGACACAAAGAAGGGATGGTTGCGATTGTTGGGGGACATGACGTGGGGGCGGGCGTACTCGCTGAGGGTGCGCAGGGCGGGGGTGTCGGGGCCGATGTAAGGGGGCACAGCCGCGATGGTGGTCTGAGGGCCTTCGAATTGGGGCCGCATGTGGGCGGGGCCTCCCATCTGGGGGTCGCACATCCGACCCTCGTGAGACGAGCTGGAGGCTTTCTGCTGGGAGAGGAACTAGCGTCAGACACAGACCCTTCAGAGGAACGACAAGAGGAACGACAAGAGGAACGACAGGAGGAACGGGGCGTTTCAGCCCGTGACAAAAGCAGGACACTCACCGCAGCGCGCTCCGCGTCCTTTTCCCGTTCTCGTTCTCGTTCCCGATCCTTTTCCCGCTCCCTCTCCTTGTCCTTCTCCTCCCGCGCCCTCTGCTCCACCTCTCTCTTGGCCTTCTCCACCGCCTCCTCTCGCTTCTTGGCCAGCTTGGAGGCGGCGAGGGGAGTGAAGAAGAAGTCTGTCCTCGCACACGAGTTGTAACCTCTGTCCAGGTGCTTAATGAACCTGAGGATCGAAATATATACAACAAGTTAGAAAACGGGAACTGGATGACATTTTCATATCCCCAAAAGAAAATTGTTTCCTAAAATCAATTCATTGGCAAGCTAAAAAAAAAGTATTCTTTGAGCATTTTTGATAGAAATGGGTAATGGAGTTTGATTTGATGAATAAAATACATAGCGTACAGCATGTTAGCATATTTATTTAAAAGGAAGCAAACTAATAACTCGATTTCACTGCTATGATGAGTTTCTCCAGTTTGCATTAAAATGCTCATTGCTAGTCATTGGCAATATGGGAGCCACTTAAGTGCAAGGCCTTGGCAGTTTCTCATATTCAGATCGCCCCATTCATTCGAATCACACAGTAATTAATCTCCCCTGCTCTCTATCCTTGATGATTTGAGGCCATCAGGCACTTCAGAGCTGAAGGGAGATCGTCTCCTCTCGTGTCTGCTTCCTTAATCAACACCCTGGGATCTGAGGACGGCTCCACTTTGTTCAGAGTATTTGGTCTGCTAATCAGCCTCCTCAGACTAAACGAAGCTCGGTTCGGCAGAATGTTGACAAATAACCGCTTGTGAAAGTGTTTGTGTTTTTTTTGGGAGACGCTTCATTTGTGGCGTCTGGAGAGGTTGCGTGTCGGAGCTGGGCATACCGTGCTGATTGGCTGGCGTGGCTGGGCGTGTTGACGACGGTGGGCTCGGGTGACGGGCTTCTCTGTGGAGGCGGGGGGCTCTCCGGCTCCTCCATTTCATCCAGGGGCTCCTCTTTGATGTGTATGGGGGGGAGGACGGGGCCCGTTCCTCCAGTGCTGGACTGAGGCCGGTAGGGGCATGGAGATGGAGGAAGAGGCTGAGGACGAGGACGAGGAAGGCGACTGGAGGCCCGGTAAGGAGTTGGAGGATGATGAAGGAGGCACAGAGGAGGGAGGTAAGACTTGCGTGAAGGAATGAGAGGGGAACTGGGGTCTGTGGGGGTGCGCCGGGGTGGGAGGAGGCTGCCGAGGGGGGCAAGGGAGGGGCTTGGGGAGGCTGGTGGCTGGCAGAGGCTGGTAGGCTCTGGGACTGGGTGAGGACTGGAGGCTGGGCCGGGGGAGGCAGGAGCTGCTGGCCCTGAGGCATGAGCTGGAGGGGAGGAGGGTGGGCTGGGGGGAGGGTGGTGGGTGGACAGGGAGCTGAGGGGCTTGAGGGCGGGTGGCGGCGGAAGGTTGGAGGGCATCTGGGGGAAGGGAGGAGCGGACAGGTGGGGCGGGTGTTTGTGAGACGGAGGGTTGGGCATCTGGGGGATGGGCGTGGTGGGAGGGGGCTTGATGTGAGGCATGGACATGGGAGCCGGGGGCAGGGGCTGCTCGCGAGGAGGCTGGCCAGGCTGGGAGGACACCTGGGATTGTGAGGGGGGGGTGTGGGGCCTCTGCTGGGACTGAACTGGGAGGACTGAGGGTGGGACCTGAGACTGGCCCATGGGGAAGCCCTGAGGAGGCATGGAGTGAGGATGAGGCATGTGGGAGGGGACGGCCTGGAGCGGGTGTGGCATAGGGGGGCATGGGGCCGTGCAGAGAGCTGGGGAGCGACTGGGGTGGTCCAGAAGGACCAGGGGGCGGGGCCTGAGTCATCCCCTGCATAGGAGAGTGGGGAGAAGGCAGCCTCTGGGGGTGCAGGGAGGCTCCTGACTGGATGAGGGAGAGTGGGCTGCCCTGGGGTAACGGCTGGGGAAGTAGAGAGGTGGGGGGCACTGAGGGGGAGGCCTGTGGGGCCAGCGAGGGGGCTGTGGAGGTGGGTGTAGGGGGGGCGACAGAGGGGGCCGCGGAGGTGCCAGGCTGACACTGGATGACGGGAGGGTGCTGGCCCTGGAGTAGCTGCTGCTGAGCGGAGGAGTCCGAGTCGCTCTCGTTGTCACGGGGACTGGGGATGCTGGGGGAGGAGCTGCGGTTGTCCTGGTCGATGTCCTTCGGGTCGCTACCGCACTCCTCGTTGACGCTGCGCCCGTCCGAGCTCTCGCCCTCCCCCTCGCATTCTGAGGGCGAGTCGGGCCGGTTCAGCTCCTGCTGGGAGAGAGGGGCGAGAGGGGGGAGAGGGGTGAGAGGGGGGAGACGCGGCCTCGCTGCCAAGACAACGCCTGGAACAATAACAAACCTGTCTAAACAGGAACAAGGCCCACGCGGCTGTACAAGCCTACCTGTGTCTTGGACTTTTTGGCAGTGGCCCTCTCGGGCTCCTCGGAGTCTGACGCTCCCTTCTCTCGCTGGCGTTTGGCACTCTTCATAGGCGAGGGCGCTTCCTCCTTAATCTTCTAAGGAGGCACAATGACCATGTTAATCGGTGTTCGTGACCATGTTAATCACACAGTGATTGTGTTGTTTGTGTTGGACAGTGCATGTTTTAAACAGATGACTTGTGGGCTTGTGTGGGTGTGTGTGTGTGTGTTTGGGTGTGTGTGTGTGTGTGTGTGTGTGTGTACGGTGCTGTGTGGGTGTGTGTGTACCTTGCTGGGTTTCTTCATGGAGTCTGTCTTGCTGTCAGTGCTGTCGGTGCTGGCTGCGCTGGGGGAGGTGCGTCCGCTGGAGCGAAGCTCCTCATTGGTCGGCGAGGCTCGGCCATCGGGGCTGGCCGTCTGCTTCTTGCGGCCACTACGTAGCGTTGACATCTAGAGGGCAGGGGACAGCCCGCAGATAAGAACCGGGAAACCTCAACGTGCTACGGCTTCATAACACACACTTAACCAAAGGGGTGGATTCAGATTGAAATGTGGCCTTTAGTTTGAAAAGCAGATTTAAATAAATAGAGAAAGAGAGGGAGAGAGAATAAAGAGAGAGAGGAGAGAGAGGAGAAATACAGGAGGGAGAGAGAGGAGAAAGAGAGAGCAGAAAGAGGGAGAGAGGGAAGAAGAAAGAGAGAGAAGGAGAGAGAGAGAGAGAGAGAGAAGGAAAAAGAAAGAGAGAAGGAGAAAAAGAAAGAGAAGGAGAAAAAGAGCGATAAGGAGAAAGAGAGTGAAGCGGTGTGTCGTACCGAGCCTCTGTTCCGTCTGGTCCTCATGCTATGCTTCCCGCTGAGCCCATCCTCTTCCTCTTTGACGGGTTTGAACATAAACGGGGGAGGGTCCACGGGCTTCTCTATGGGGGGCAGCTCGCCGTACTTCTTGAAGTGGATACGGCAATCGGTGCACAGCAAGATGTTCTCCCGACCCCCGTGGTGCCAGTCCTTGGAGGCTGAGGAAAACCATGAACAAGGGTGAGACAGCACTCACAACGCAGCGAGAGACTGCCAGAGCTAGCTAAACCTCTCACACACACACACATACACAGTCCCCTTTGCTCTGTAGCTGCCAATGTTAACTACGTGATGAACTCATCTGAACGTGTGTCTGAATCTGTAACGAGCCGTTTATTAATTGTGTCATATGTTTTCATCAGAACATGAGAACAGAAAAACGTGCGTGTAACATGTGATGTGCAGATGCTCTGCTCAAGACTAATAAACCCGAGGCTTCATCAAACAGCCATTAGAGTCGACAGCATGCCAGACACACAGGTAGAAACCTGAGGGGGTCTCATCTCTGGGGTATACAACACAGGCTAAACCCAGTCATCACATTATCATTATCATTCCTACTAGGAGCAGTGGCAGTATGTTAAGCATCATCAGACAGGGCGTGATGCTGTGAGCCAGCTGTGCTAAGAGAGGGGGGGGGGTGATCAAATTAGGGTTGACATCCCCTGACGGCCATCTGTCAGACAGCACTGTGTGGAGCAGGTATCTCACGGACAACACAACCAGGAGGATCGTCATTGAGGTCCATGTGAAGTTGACTGTCCACGCGTGTGTGTGTGTGACAGTGTGTGTGTGTGTATGACTTTGTGTGTGTGTGTGTGACACTGTGTGAGTGTGTGACTTTGTGACAGTGTGTGTGTGTGTGTGACAGTGTGTGTGTGACTTTGTGACAGTGTGTGTGAGTGTGTGTGTAACAGTGTGTGTGTGTGTCTTACTGGTGGTGAAACAGTGGCGGCAGGCGTATCCCTTCAGCTCCTGCTCGCTGTCTTCGCTGTCAAAGTCATCTTCACTGGCCGAGCTGAGATCCACTGGAAGAGAGCAAATTAAAAGCCACTGAAATCAAATACCTCTGGCGGACAAAGGCTCTCTCTCGCCTCTGCTGAAATTACAGGCATGTCCGTAATGTGGCACCCCCCGTTGAGACGTTCTGGAGGGTACCCGACCCCATGACGTTCTTACGATCTGACGTGCGAGTGTTGTATGTTTGATGGGTTCTGTAGTTCCTGTCAGTTTGTATGGAGGTGTCGGGCACTTACAGAATTCACTGGAGGGGGGTCTGGAGGGGGTGTTGACAGGAGTGGAGGCGGTCCTGGTCTTGATGCGGCGGAAGACGGGCTGCCGGCGGTGCCTGCGGTGAGCGCGGGAACTGGCAGCTTCTGGAGTCTTCTTCCAGTAGTAGTAGAAGGTTATGAGCTCCCCCTGTAAGGGAACATGGAAAGACATTGAGAAACAAGGACCAGTCCCAATAAAAGACCAGTCGTGTGGAAGAGCTCTTTTCTTCCAATGACATAAATTTTAATGATTGAACGAACCGAGTCCTTCCATCCCCTCACAAAAAAGAGCGAGTACAAAAACAACCTTATTTTATGGGTTACGCCATAAATTATTTATTCTCTTATGTTAGCTAACTGTACCAACAATAAAAGTTGAACTTAAGATGTGGAAATGATTAACGGGGCAGGAGCAGGGCTTGGCACGGTGCAAGCTGCGGTGCGGAGCGGTTACTCCGCTCCAGGTTTTGCGTCTGACCGGGTGTGTTTGTGCCGCGGCCGTGTCTGTCCCAGGATTAGACTGGGAGGCTGGCTGAATGCGGGGGTATTAGGATCAGTGCATTGGTGGCTGCCTGGGTGGCAGCCGCTTGAATGGGAACAAAGGAACATGTCGGGGAGAGCTTTGGCGCTACAAATAGGGAGTGAAATGGCTCCTCGCCCCCGATGCTGGAAGAGTCAATTGAACTTTAATCAAACATTCAGAGGAGTGCAGCTTGCCAGCGAGCGAGGCGGATAAATCCAGCGCACAAAAGGGCCGCCAGGAAATCAATACCCAACTGAAACATTAACACATGCAATCATGGATCAGAAAGCACTTTGCTGAGGCAGCCTGCGCAAATTAAACGATGCTTTCCGGCCACACTCAAAATAATACACAATCTCTGCAACTGGCAACACGAGTAGGAGGGGTGGGGTGGGGTGGGGGGGCAATTATGCAGCTTCCTGTGGGGCTTGCCTTTCTCCCCCACCCCGAACTCTCACTTGTTAGCAGTTTCTCTGTTGGATTTTCTAATGAATCCATGATGGGAGAGCCGCTCTGTTTGGCAAGCTGTTAGTCACCTGTAATCTTTAAGACCCAGAGGACAGACATCCACTGTCTCCGGCTCTGTTCAACCTGGGCTGCACGGACATCGCTGACTTTAATGTCTATTGATTGTTTTCCTTCCTCTGTTTCAGCTGGGCTACTTGACATAAATGAGTCAGTGTTTCGCTTCCGAAACACCCGACAGCAGAGAATGCTTCACCAGTTTCTTGGCTGCGTGAAGAGACGGCAGCATGGCTGTTCATGGAATGGTGCTCATCCAGACTTTGGTTTCAACAGCACATTTTCAGATTTAGGTCTACAAACACGACGTGTATGCACTTCTAATAACGCTATAATCTAAGTTTACTGACACTACACAATACAAACAATTTTCCATTACTAATACACTAAACACAATCAGCAAGCTGTGCTTGATGTTTACATTGCCATGACAGTTAATGGAGCTGGTTGTTATCAGACTTAGTATGAAAGCAGTTCTGGCTACCAGGGCCCGCCATGTTTGCTGTGAGTAAACACTGGCCAAGAATCACGTGGACTGTTCCTTGTTAAGCCCTTCCACAAGCCTCTTTAATATCGGCCATCAAGGTACAAGATAAGTCCCCCTCCACGGCTGCTATGATTGGCAGAGAAAGCTCACTACAGCAGGCTTAGTCCAGTTTAATGAGATCTCTGCTCATGCTGCTCTTGGGGGGATATTAATATCTACTACTGCCTGAAGAAACTCCATGATATCTGGCTGTGCTGCATATTGGGAGGGCTTTCAGAAGGTGATTCACAAGTGACGGCTTTGGTACAGGCTTCTCACACGGAACCCTTGAGCTCTCCAAGAAGCAGCCAGAAGTGCTGAGATGCGAGACTCGGACACCCCAGGACGTCTGCAGCAACGCACATCTGGAAATGTAGGTATGAATTCCACAGAAAAAACACATTGCTGGCAGAACCCAAGGCACGCAACTCTAACCGAGTACGGAAGCAAATTGAGGATGAATAGGGATTCTACAAGTTACGGTTTAATAAAAATATTTGTCTTTATGTACCTTTTAAACATTCAAATGGCAAAGTCATTCCCCTCATGGAACACAATAATAATACTATGCTATCTAGCATCTGCGCAGGCATACTGAGAGTCTATTTTTGAGTGTTAGCGTCTCTGCGTCTTCCTTGGGCTGGGCCGGTCCAGCCAGGCCGGTTGGCATGGGCACAGGTGTTCCACTGGCGTCCTGATGTGAAATCTAATTGAAACGTGCAGATCAAAAGCGTGGAGCGGGGCAGAGTGCTGGCTCTGCTCCCTGCTTAATGACGGTTCACAGCAGCAGTTCCTTCTCTCCCAGCTGCAGGCTGACAGCCACACAGCCTCTGCCACAGGCTGACAGGCACACAGCCTCCATCACAGGCACACAGCCTCCACCACAGGCTGACAGCCACACAGCCTCCATCACAGCCACACAGCCTCCGCCACAGGCTGACAGCCACACAGCCTACGCCACAGGCTCACAGCCACACAGCCTCCATCACAGGCACACAGCCTCCACCACAGGCTGACAGGCACACAGCCTCCATCACAGCCACACAGCCTCTGCCACAGGCTGACAGGCACACAGCCTCCATCACAGCCACACAGCCTCCGCCACAGGCTGACAGCCACACAGCCTCCGCCACAGGATCACAGCCACACAGCCTCCATCACAGCCACACAGCCTCCGCCACAGGCACACAGCCACACAGCCTCCGCCACAGGCTAACAGCCACACAGCCTCCGCCACAGGCTGACACACACAGCCTCTGCCACAGGCTGACAGCCACACAGCCTCCATCACAGGCTCACAGCCACACAGCCTCTGCCACAGCCACAGGCTCCACTGACGCCGGGAAAAGGTCAGTAGGGCCCTCGATCACTTACACAACGTCAAGTACCTAGCTACGTTAGCCCAGGATTAATGAAAACATTAATCGGCTATGTTCTAAAAGGGAACTAACAGGTGCACCGACGAGTCTGTATGACGTGTGGAACATTTGGCAACATTAGCACTTAAGCTCAAGGGACTATCAAGGGACAATCCTCCATAAGTCTGAGTGGAAAGAGAGCGCCATCGTGAGACGATCTGTTTTGAAGTCGTATTTAATTTCCAAACATTTCTCTTCACATTTTTTTGCGTATGAGAACATTTCTTCGTAGCACTTGTGTATTTTCCTTAGGCATGTCCCTTGAAAAAGCAAAATCTAAAGTAACACCAGTCAGAAAACAGCCTGCTCTTTCTGGGTGAAACGTTTTCCACGTGTCGTAACTCACAGAGGCTCGATGAGCGTGAAGTGCCGCTCATACAGCTGGCATACTTGTGGTTGAGAAGGCCTCACGCTGAGAATTAGCGTCAAGGAGACAGATTGACAGTTTAAATACCTCTACCAACCTGCCCGTCTGTCAAGTCGGCTTCCTCTGAAGCCCAGCGCAGATGATATCTCCTCCTGATCTTGTTCTTTTCCACGGAACAAAATGTCACTAACTCTTTATCGTGCTGCCATGTGTCACTGACTCTTTATCGTGCTGCCATGGGCTTGGGGCTGTAGAGGTCGTCTTCATCACGGACATTCCTTCTCTGTATATCTCTGTATATCTGATAAGGTTACCACTATTCAGACTTTTCGATGCATCTTTCAGACTAACCTAAAATACACGTTGGAATTTAAAACCGTAAACTATATACGACGCCCAAAAAATAAAAAAATAAAATCTAAAATGCGTATATATATACACAGTATGTGCCCTACACCGTCTTTCTCCTTAACCCACTAAATCAGTGGAGCATGTTTCAGAGTGCTGGGGAGCACTGGAGTACATGAGATAGTGACAACATAAGCTCAGAGTTATAAGGCCTTTTAGAATGCTTCCATCTGCAAGAGATTTCTGGGCGGTGGATTATCCGACAAGTATGGGGCTTACCTCACATCACGACACTGGGCCCTTCCCCTCGCGGTGCTGCCACTTGCAAGGGGGAGGCTGCGTGTTGTGATGTTCACGTGCGCGTGAGGGCGCGCACGAAACTGTGCGACTGTGAACCCACCCTCGCTGATGGGTAATATTTTCTACAGCTCCACCCTCAGCTCCTCTACCATGGCTTCTTTGTGTACACGTGTGTGTGTGTGTGTGTGTGTGTGTGAACTTTGTGTAGGAGTGGGAGTTGAGGGAGTTTTCGCTAGGCTCGGTGGTCCTGTGAAAGCGGGCAGGGCCGAGGGCGAGGGCTAAACTCATGTATTTACACACTTATCCCCTCTCCGGCCCAGGCCTGAACAGATGGTTTCTGTTTTTCCTGGCAGATTTGTGACGGAGCCACAAAAGGCCCCTGCTTTGACATGAAGCCAAACGGTTAAGGCAAGGAGGAGAGAATAGAGGAGTGGAGGAGAGGAGGGAGGAGAGGAGGATGGAGAGCAGAAAGGGAGGATAACAATGGACAATCCACCCTGAATCTAAACACAACCCTTCCTTCAAAATCCCTCCTCTCCCACATTTGTGTTGGATGAGGCGTGACGCTGGGCGTAGGAGAGCAGACGGATCATGTGATCGCTGGGTTCGGGTGGCTGATACAGAGTTGTGTAAACATCCATTAGTGCAGCCAGCCTGTGTGCCTCCTGCTCCCTCAGCGCTGTCCAGCCTAACGGGCAGGGGGGGGCGCCTGACTCATTTCAGCAAGGTGGAGGAGAAGATTTATCTTTGGGCCAAATGTTACAAGCGTCCATGGGAGGGCCCACTATCCTCTACTGGGATAACTTACAATTAGTGGTGGGCCGTTATCGGCGTTAACTTGCTGCGTTAACGTGAGACCCCTTATCGGGCAATAAAAAAAATATCGCCGTTAATCTATTCTCAAAGTTGGGTTGGAAGCTGGGTTTATACTACGCAAGCTATGATGACTTTCACCTTGATAGTTTACTGCGGATGTATACCTAGCCGAATTGCACGCCGTCGTTTACCAAGTAATCTGGTGATTTTGGGCTAAAATTAGGAGTCGGCCCAGGCAGCCAATTTCCTTATTGCTGAATCCTATTGAAAAGTATAATTCAGACTTTTTTCTTACAAATTTGCTACTTTAATTTCAGAATATTACCTACTTAATATTAACTACTTACTAACCGAGAGTGAGGTCATGCCGGGAAATATCAAACGAGACTTGAACGTATCGACCGAGCGATAGCGAGGTTGATACGGCAAAGTCGAGGTTTGATATTTCCCGGCATGACCGAACGGTCGAGGTTAGTAAGTTGTTTATTATATGGCATTTTTAGCTCTTTTCATTTTGTAAATTGTAGGCTAATTGTAGCTAGCTAGGCTAGCTCTCAAGTCTTCTCACGGTGTGTTTCAGGTGTTGTCTAGCAACCAATTACTTTTGATAGAAAGCGGACAGTACGGTTCTGCTAAAATGGCTTTAATTCCAACACAAATAACGATTATTTTAGAAAGTTAACAATTTCTTCGTCGCTGTTGATGTCTTCAGTATCGTCTGGTCTCAGTTGACTTCGATATCGCTAATTTTGAAGATGACGTCAGAGGAGGGCAATAACAATACTTATTATATGGCAACGACAGTACGAGCCTTCTGATTGGCTAATGGGTAGTCATGCCAAACCCGTATTGACCAGCGGTCCAATAAGTATTGTTATTGCCCTCCTCTGACGTCATCTTCAAAATTAGCGATATCGAAGTCAACTGAGTTTTACTATCCAGACGATACTGAATACATCAACAGCGACGAAGACATTGTTAACTTTCTAAAAGAATCGTTATTTGTGTTGGAATTAAAGCCATTTTAGCAGAACCGTACTGTCCGCTTTCTATCAAAAGTAATTGGTTGCTAGACAACACCTAAAACACACCGTGAGAAGACTTGAGAGCTAGCCTAGCTAGCTACAATTAGCCTACAATTTACAAAATGAAAAGAGCTAAAAATGCCATATAATAAACAACTTACTAACCTCGACCGTTCGGTCATGCCGGGAAATATCAAACCTCGACTTTGCCGTATCAACCTCGCTATCGCTCGGTCGATACGTTCAAGTCTCGTTTGATATTTCCCGGCATGACCTCACTCTCGGTTAGTAAGTAGTTATTATTGGACCGCTGGTCAATACGGGTTTGGCATGACTACCCATTAGCCAATCAGAAGGCTCGTACTGTCGTTGCCATATAATAATATGGAATATTACTATATTTAACCTATCTGGCCCTAATATGCCGTCGTAGAAGATTAATCTAGATTAATTCCAAGATTACAATGAGATTAATCTAGATTAAAAAAATAATCTATGCCCACCTCTACTTAAAATACATGATTCTCTTTGCGAATACCTCTCGCCTGTCCACAACTGTACCAGATATAACAATATTTTCCCTGCATCTGTCTTGATCTTGTTTACACCATGTCCCATTCACAGTGTTTTGGACAGGCAACCCCTGACAGAATTTCCACAACAGAATACCACCGCTCAGAATATGAAGCCAATATGCCGTCTACTACACAGCCAAGAATATCTCAAAAGCCTCACGAATTCACCTTGCACATCTCATTGTTTTTCTTTTTTTATCAGTGTCCGAATATTCAAAGTCCACCCACCATGTGTTGCCTCCGACCCAGACCCCCAGCACGGTGGTTCCTCTAAACCCAGAGACATGGGGGGATACTGAAAAGGCCTTGGCTTCTGAAGCATAGTGTGTGTGTGTGAAAGGCGGTTAAATAGACAGGCGATCCCTGCTGCGCTGAGGCTTTCTGCTGGAGAAGCAGTGAATAAGCTCTGCTTTCACAGGTCAGAGATGCACACGCTGAAGAATCAGCACTCGTGGTTTTCCTGCTGTAAGCGTTTCTGCCAATGAAAGCAGATTGGTCCGCAACAGCGCCTTTCTCGCAGGGGGTCGATCCCTCGGGTTCTGCTGATAAGCTAGTCCCCTCCGAACCACAACACCGAGCCCACGAAAGAACTCAATTACAGCGGGACCACCTCGCCCCCGCTACATACACTCCTAACAATGTGTCTGACTTCACCAAAGCAAAACTCAAATTGCCTGTGGTCCCCCCCGAACGAACATCAATCCAAACTGGTAGAGCTACCGTCGACCAATAACATTTTCCGAATGCATAAACACGAGCTGTATCGTTTACCAAAAACACGGAAGCTCCTCTGTCAACCCCAGACAGCTGCTGCCAACTGCAGGCCCCCCCAGTTATAGCTGGTTTAATTAGTGCCTGAACCAAAGTATTTATAATCACACACTCCTCCCCTAGGCTCGCGCTGTTGGGCTGAAGACATGGCAATGAATTCAATTTGACGTTTTGTACAGATCGCACAGGGGCAAACATCTGCTCTGGGGTTGTGATGGGAGCACAGCTCTCCTGTTGGCTTGTAAATGACAGGAGCTGGGGGGGGCGGAGCCTGTATCTCCTGTTGTAGCACAGCACTCCCTAGAACACGGCGACAGACACAATAACCCTTCAATTTAGGTTCGAGCTCCTTGAACTCAACAGCAAATTAATAGTTTTCTGAAAAGAAACTTTCACCAAACCAGCTAAACTAAAGTTATCCATATTAAATCTTTTTTTTCCCCATTTTGCACTTTGTTCCCTGAGCTTATTACACAATCTTATCTGAAACGAGTGCCATCGTTATATTTCGTATTTTAAACCGAAACGCTTACGGTGGAAATATCGAGCAAAAAGTTATCGCCGATCTGCCAGTTCAGCAGATTCAGTTGTCTGAACATTGAGCGGGCCGGGCGGCTCATGTTTCCATGACGTCCGTCCTGGAGCAAAGGAAATGGTGGCAGCAGGCGGCAGAGCCAGTGCAGTTCTAGACGGTCAGACGACACACCCACTTCCCCCTCCGGGCCTTTATGGGGACTTTATATAAAGCATTCCTGAGCGCTAGTCAGGCCTGGTGTGTTTACACAGCACTGGGTGCTTACCCTTGGCACTGCCTGCTCCGAGCCCCATGGCGCTTGAGGAGAAGCCCAGTTAATAAGGCCTGGAGGGGGGGGGAGGGAGAACACTGTGCTCCCCTCCTCTGGAGCTGTGGCTGTCGGCCCAGGGGGGTTTATGGCCCTGCTCTCTGGCACAGCCCCGTGCTCCTGCCCCAGCCCCGGGCACCACTACTTACATGAACAACCCCGTTCGTGGGAGCTGCTCACTTCCACGGCTTGACATGCAAGTGGAATTACAGAAATATATGACTGTCAGGAGATAGTGTGTGAGTGTGTGTGAGTGTGTGTGTGTGGGGGGGGAATCTTTGCCTTAAACCTACAAAAATCTTGAGAGATTGTTATGCCTTACACTGCACAGATAGTGTGGGAGAGAGCGGGAAAGAGAGATTGCTGTTAGGGAAAATAAATGGAGCTTTCCCTCCGGGTGGAGACTGAGGATCAGGCTTTCAGCACTAAAGCAAGTTCAATCAGAAGCAAAGGGAAGGATCTATTTTTTTTTCTTCCTGCGACAACCATGGCTTTTCAGTCTCTATATATGAAGCTAACCCCCACCTCACCCCTCTCCTCCCGTAGTAACTACCCTTCTTCTTGGTCCTCCAGTCATTTTCTCCTCTTTTCTTATGCTTAAAGGGCAGTTTATTTTCCATTTGCGGGGAAGAAAATGAATGTTTCCCTGCTGTACGGTGGCGGCAGGGCTGGATCCAGGGGGAGCTCCATTACCTCTCCTGCCAAGCTCACTCCCCCTCCAGGTTCAATCGCATTAGAAGCTCTTTTATAGCCAATAGACTACTCTGGTTATACATCTCCAAACCAGTGGAAGTAATTGAGGTAACCTTTGAGAGGAAACCTTAAGAAAACAGAAATTGGTTTAGGATAGTATTTGTTCTCTTAGCATTGCAGAACTAGAGGAGCTTCGTGCGAGGTAGTGTATGAAGGCAGGGCTACGCTACAGCACCGCATGCCAGAGCAGGGGCTTCTGGGAAGTGCTAGTGACATATGGAGATTTCACATCTCAAACACTAAGGACATGAAACAGGATAAAGGTGACAAACACTTCACATTTTTCCTTTGATGTCTGTGTCAACACAATCCTGCGGTCTTCCATGAGGATCATCCTGGCTCGATCACTACAAAAACAAGCGCCGCAAAGCCTGCACTACCGAGCACACCATCCTAAAATTCAAATAATAATAACATCCCTGTCAATTATTTACAAGGAGAAGGGAGAAAACGTATGGAGGAGCCACCACGTGACATCTTCCCTTAGAATTCGGATTAAAAAACGAGAATTCACTTTTGATCCGAGGTAAGAATGTTTACTTTAAAATCAAGGAAGAGTTTGCGGTATATGAAGTTGCAACCGTCAACCTGGCAGCCATGTTTTCTCCACTAACAAACGTAATGTGGCTGTGTACACAGTTCTGGGTTAATCATTGTTGGGGCTGGATATGACCCATTTGTGTAATCTAACAGGTTCCAAAGTTGTCCACTGATGATTAACACATTAACATACACACCACCACACTGGGGAGAGGAACTTGCCTCTGCCAAAGAACATAAACTAAACAATTAGTATAGCTCCTTTGAGGGTGAACGATATTAACAGCCCTTGTCTGCTTCAACTGCACCAATATCCACTCCTAGTTAACCCGCAAGACGATAAGATTATAAATCAATGCGATTGTAATGTCTTTTCACTAGCTTTTCATTTTGGATGGACTAGATATTCTCCCCAAAATAGTCACTAGTGCTTTACAGAGTAAAAAACATTGTCATTAACTTGATCAAATCAAGTAATCCCAACATAAATGCATATTTGACCATGCTCAAGCTAACCCCAAAACTAAAACATTATATATCTATTGAGGTACACAAAAAAATTAAGCATAAATAATGAATGACCCAGAGCACTGTTTATCGACAAAACACACTTATATTTGAAGTGTCACCAGGCCTAGATGTCTCAGTGACCCAAAGTGAGACATGACATTTTCCTAGCACTGTGTTTGTATTTAGTGTCTTTCAATAAGCCTCCAAGTTAAAAAACCTGTCATGCGTACAATATCAAACGCCGACAGTCCTTCCGATCGCTCGAGTCAAATCAACAACTAGTGTGCATGGAAATGTTTGTGTTGATTCCTGGGACATTGTGCTGGCTGCCCGTTAAGATGTAGACACCAAAGTTTTATTGGAGTTGGTCTGTAGCGCTGGACGGAGGACATGCTGGAGGATATCAGGACTGCTGAGCACAAAATCAAGAAATGACTGTTCCTCACCGTCTCTTTGTTGGGTAGTAGTTCTTTGCGAATCCTGAAGAAGTTCTTCCCAAACTGCCTCAGCCCTTTAATGAACCTCTTCTGTAAGGAGAGAAGAAGACAGACACAGAATCAGACACATTACTGATGTCAGCCCACCAGAGGAGAAAGCACATTGCCACGACAAAACATTTTCCTTTAGTCAGTCTGTGCGGTTGCAGAGGTTTTGATGTTCATCTAAAAGCCTCTGTCCTCCTCATTTCAACTCCCGAGAGTACACACATAACCACGGCAGGGCGAAAAGGAGAGGAAATGTCAAGTAAAGCCTTGACCACGATGTCGCTTCGTCTTTTATGTGCTTCAATAACATTGGCAATTAAACAACTAAAGCCCATTACATTAAAATAGTTTGATTGTAGATGTCAGACATTGGGTACAACTACAAAGTTGAAAGCCATAACTAAACTTGGATGAGCCCACAAGAAAAACATTTCCTGTGCAGATTACCATTCCTTATAAACACAACTGCAGGCGACACAAATAAGGTAAAATGCACAAACCTACAGAAATAAAAGTGGCTAACAGGCACACTAAACTACAACACGACTACAACAAAAATACTTTCAAACAAACCTGAAATGATTTCTCACGTGTAACACATCAGACCCCGAAGACACACTCACTACGCACTAAAACAGAATCAATGTCAAAAAAGAGTAAAGACCTAATGCTTTTCTTCTCCTTTAAGAAGCGCAGACTGTGAAGCATAAAACGCGGAGGCTGAAAACATTCATAACCAGCGAAGCAGACGACCAACAGATTTACTTTCTTGTTCCACAGGCGAGCCCCGTTCCTCAGTTAATCTCAGCCGACCGTTTTCACCAAGTAACTCCGGCAAAAAGCAGCTAAAAGTCTCCAGAGAACACAGCACGAATCTCCACGTCCAGCCACAGGTACGGGGGGAAATTAGGGGGCAAATCCACAAAGTCTACGAAGGTACAGCGCCTTTTTCTCTTTTTTTTTACAAGCAAGAAATAGCTTGTCACTCTGTGCTCTTCCACTACAAAGGGGAAGGCTTTACATGTGATCTTTCTGCTAGAGAGCCTCTGGTCGGGGGAGGGCTGGGAAACCTGGGGTGGAGCGCAGCGCTGCTGCATCCTGCACCGGCTGGGGCTCCCAGTCCTGCCTCCCCTGACGCTGGCCAGCCAGCCAGCCAGCCTGCCCTCCCTGCCTGCCTGCCTGTCACAGAGGGCTGGCTCAGGCTCTACCCCCCACATGCAAACACACAGGCTGGGCCACGGCTCACACACTCCATTTTTTTATTTTTTTATTTTATTACAACACCCCCAGTGCCTTTCAGCTTTAAACAGGAAACACCGTTTCTTTAAATGTATTCATGGCTTTAGGGTGAACACACACGGACAGCACACATTGAAGGCTGTGAGCGAGCTCGCGGGCGAGGGAAAAGGCTGGGACAATTTGTGTGGAGAAAGGTCTTGGACACGGTGAAAAAGAGACAAGCAAAGAGGAAAACCAGGCATGGAGTCTCTGAGCCGGTGTGTTTGCGGTGCATGTACATTTGTGTTATGTAACCAACAGATTGTTTACACGCTCTGAAGAGAACCAGGCAGGGCTTTTTACAGAAGTAACAGCATTTCTACACTCGCCAAATATGGGTGTACTGAGCCATCCATCACACCAATCAGACAAGATGAAAAACGGTGTTGTTTTCTATTCATGCGAATGCGGTGAAGACTCTAGATCAAGTTCCCTTTTTGGAGAATGAGTCAATACTCGCACTACAACAACACATTTACAAAAGGATCATCACCATGTAACACAAACCGCTAGTGAATGTCACTAGCTTCCCTTTCTGTAGTGCTAAGCTTACGACAGACTCATTTTGAACGGGGCAGAGCGACACAGTTTGACGATATTTGACGATGACAAACTGAGAAGGACACACGATGAGAGGAGTTGATTAGAATTAGCGGGCTGGAGGTGAGGCTGATTAGCCAGTAGATGGAGCCGTCTCCAACACAAGCCCTTTCCTGCACATCATTACTCTACTCAGCACTCCCAAGAAACGGCAACATGATCTATAGACCCATATTTACAACCCCTCAACGCAATAACCTGTTATACGTCTATATTTTTGTTGACCATCAGAAATATGCAACACACATCTGGTTATCTTCAGATGTATTTGAGATATAAACTACCGATGGGGTTGTCGGTTCCCAACGTAACACCTGCACGGAAACGAAGACCCTTAACAACCCCGCCGACCTGAGGGAGACTAGGGGCGGGAGGAAGAGCTGCCGTCGAGCCACGTCACATGATGTCACATGATGTTACATGATGTATTTAATGGCTGTTCTTAGCTCTAAAAGGTGAGCGTGCCGCTTCATTACCTGGGATACCAGACCTGCAGACACAAATCAATTAGACCTGCCACCACCGCCCCAGCCCACTCTCTAATTATGCCACCCTAATTATGTTCCCTTACTGGACTATTTACACAGCCTGTCGGATGTCTGTGTGCACGCTCCTTCTTGTCCCGCTCTCCCTCCCTCCCTCCCCCCCACAGCCTTCCCTCTTGTTCTTCCCTCGCTCGTCCTCCCTCTCTCTACATGTCGGCTCCAGTTTAAGGCTCCATTTCAGCTGCCTGGGCTCAGCGCTCTCCAGCCCAGCTAATAAATCATCCGCCAATCTGCTCCCCGAATCGCTCTGCCCCTGCTCCGATTGCTCCAGCCCCGCCGTTGCCAGGCAACACGGCCGGGGGAAGGAGGGGCCGAGAGAGAGAGCGAGAGGAGCGGAGGAAAGGAGGGGGGGGGAGGGAGAGGAGGAGGAGGAAAGAGAAGGCAGGCTGAAAAAAAAACCACCCCACCGCTACCAAATGGCCAGCTCCGCTGTGCTGAAACAACAGGCTTCTCTCTGTCAGAAAGTGTTCCAGAGAGCTGGCTCTTTTCCCTGATTTCCCCCCGCGCTCCCTCTCCTCCCGGCCAACAGTGCACTATTGTGAAGGCTGAACGAGGGAACATAAAGGAAGGAGAGGAGCCGGAGCAAACGGCTCAATAGGTCATTGTTGTGTGTGGGCGCTTCCTGCACCAGCGTGGATTGTTAGAAGTTGTAAAACTGGTTAAGATCATGAGGGTACACACACAGTGATACTATCAGGGTGAAAGGGTGAACTAGCAGGCACCAACGGGACATTGGATTTTAAATGTCATTTTGAAAAAGGGGTTTGAAACATGACGCATGTAAAACCTTGTGCTGAATGCCTTCAGACGGCCACACAAAGACACGCTCTGCTACAGTCAGTATACTTGACCTTTACAGGCCCGTTATGGACCAACATGGGGACGGGAGTCGACTACCACAGATTTATAAATACAATAAGAAACAGTTTAAAATATCTGGTTCAAGCTAGCAGTGGTGATGTCAACAGATTGAACAAACTATTTTTTAAAGAATATTATGAAAATGCTTACATCAACAAAGCTGGCATCGGTTAACAGCTACTGTATTCTGGGGAATAAACAATGAAACCCCATGAGACTTTGCGAGCTACTTTGTAACACGCAAGTTCCAGTAACTTTTCACTGACACAAAGGTGACAGGAAATTCCAGCTCACACCCTTCCTGTCAGCCAAAGCTGTTTGTCAACGACCCTAAAAAGCTTTGTTGGCATTGTACCAAAACACTGACCAACACAGCAACATCACTCTCGAGTCTGCACAGTCTGACAGACCGAGCACAGAATCAGCAAAATGACATCCAATATTTATCCTGAATGAGCCCTTTACGTCAGACCAGCAGCCGAAGAAGTACCCAGAAGTACCCAGCTATCTGTCTGAATGTTTGGGTGAGGAGGGTCAGTCTGTAAACCAGGTTTTCACCACTGGGGGGGCATTTTTTCTACCGCTCTCCCTCTTTCCCTCTCTCTCTCTCTCTCTCTCTCTCTCTCTCTCCCTCCCCCCCCTCTCTCTTTCCCTCTCTCCCTCCCTCCCTCCTGGGCCTCCTCCTCTCGTTCATCATCTCCTGACAGGGCTGGGGCTGAGCTCCACAGCAGCAGAGAGGAATGGACCCGTGCGAAGCCACAACAGATCAGCCTCACACAGGCCTCACACTGCTGCAGAGAGCGCCCCCTGTTGGCCCGCGGGGTAGTAGCAGGACTTATACTAGCTCTGTTTCTCTGAGGGGAACGACTCCAGGCGAGGTGGATGCCAGTGTGGTCAGGGGCTAGTCCCAGTGGAAGGTTAATATGAAGACGATGTTTTGGGGACAGTGTAGGTATTTGCGGTGACGTGCCTTTACGCCAAGCCAAAGCATTGACAGTCTGTGAACCAAAGGATGGCATACTGACAGAGCAGAGCAGGGACCTGCATTGGGGGGGGGTTATATGGTAGGAGTGGGACCATCTCCGTAACTGGTGACAAGACACTAAAAAAATGAAACAACTCTTTGCTTTGCTGCGTTGTCACTGTGCGCGGCAGCCATCATAACGATCACTGCCACAGTCTTATCTTTCACTCATCACATGGTTCTGGGGAGAGAGAGGGTCCCGGACTATTTCCAGAGTGTTGTTGAGCGGGGTTGAGGCCAAGACCTGTGTGCTATGTAGCAGCTGCTGCCAGTGAGGAGAGAGGGGTGGGGAGGGAGAGAGAGAGAGGAGGAGTCAACAGGGGGAAGGGAGGTGACAACTGACCCTGCAGACAGGCTGATCCTGTCATCTCGGCGGCCCCCGCTGTCACTTTTATTCACATCTCCAAAGGGAGGGGAGGAAGAGGGGATAAAAAAAGAGCAGAAATAACGAGGCTGGTCCTGGGAGGGGAGGGTGGAGGAGAGGGGAGGGTGGAGGAGAGGGGGAAGAGAGGGGAGGGTGGAGGAGAGGGGAGAGGGTGGAGGAGAGGGGAGGGTGGAAGAGAGGGGAGGGGGAGGAGAGGGTGGAGAGAGGGGAGGGTGGAGGAGAGGGGAGAGGGGGAGGAGAGGGGAGGGTGGAAGAGAGGGGAGGGTGGAGGAGAGGGGAGGGTGGAAGAGAGGGGAGGGTGGAGGAGAGGGGAGGGGGAAGAGAGGGGAGGGTGGAGGAGAGGGGAGGGTGGAGGAGAGGGGAGGGTGGAGGAGGGGGAGGGTGGAGGGTGGAGGAGGGGGGAGAGAGGTGAGAGGGGAGGGTGGAGGAGAGGGAAGGGGGAGGAGGGTGGAGGGGAGGGTGGAGGAGAGGGGAGGGTGGAGGAGAGGGGAGGGTGGAGGAGAGGTGAGAGGGGAGGGTGGAGGAGAGGGGAGGGTGGAGAGGTGAGAGGGGGGGTGGAGGAGAGGGGAGGGTGGAGGAGGGGGAGGGTGGAGGAGAGGTGAGAGGGGAGGGTGGAGGAGGGGGAGGGTGGAGGAGAGGTGAGAGGGGAGGGTGGAGGAGAGGGGAGGGTGGAGGAGAGGTGAGAGGGGAGGGTGGAGGAGAGGACCGGAGCGAGGGATGATAAATAAATAAAAAGCCAGTGACTGCGTGTGCGTCAAGGTCGGGGGCACATTTCCACCTGTCCCTCAAGGATGCAGGGCTCGACAGGCACACCTGGATGTGGGATCCCAAAGACATGGGCTGATCCCAGAGACATGGGCTGATCCCAGAGACATGGGCTGATCCCAGAGACATGGGCTGATGCCAGCGAGCAGCACTGGAGGTCTGTGAGGGACACAACGGTCTCCTCCGACACCGAGGAACACCTTCAGGTGGGCCGAGTCTCACAGTGAAACTCTGCTACACTCACACCAAAACAATCTGTCTCGTCAGTTCATAACTATGTTCAGGACAGGTCATACAAAAATACTGGGATAATTAAAGAAATGTAAAATACAGTTGGTGGTTTTAAATATTCAGTGGTCTAAAATGCAATACACTGCAAATGCTTTATTTAGATTTTTTACTGAGGCTGGCTTGTCTGTTTATGTATGTATGTATGTATGTATGTATGTGTGTGTGTGTGTTTATGTATGTGTGTGTGTGTGTGTGTGTAGTGTGTGTGTGAGAGAGAGAGCGCTGTGGCACATCAGATACATGCTGGCGTGTGGAGACAAAACACCCACTCAGCTACACCCCACTCTGATCATCTCAGAAGTGGATGTATCCTGCCGCCAGCTAGCATGCATAAGTAAAGCAGCCACGGAGCCGGAGAAGGATGGATGATGAAGGATGGATGACTTCATCTGTCTCCATTAGCTACGGTTCTGCCGAGGGCCCTGGCGACATTCAAACGTGGCCATCGCCTTCAATTACACCACAAATATGCACATTATTCCCTTCAGTTTGATCCGAGATGATGGGCTACGTGCTCGACAATGGCATGCATTTTATTTGACGCAATATGAATTGCGCAGGCAAACCGAGGTTGATTTAACCGAAACCATTTTTTTTTGATATGATACTACAATGACAAAACGTACTTGTTCGGCTTCTACATAAATCACGACATCTTTCAAGATACCACCGCGGAAATGTGGAGACTGCGTGGGGACATCAAAACCACGTCCCCGCAGCTTTCCTTCATGTTGCCACGGTGATGGACGTCGAGCCCCTCTAACTCCTCCTCAGCCTCCCTCTAATGTTTTCTCAGAGATTGGGATGCCATTTTCTTATCCCAGACTCTCTCTGCAGCTGCGGCGAAATGTGAATCTAAATTCAAATGGACGCCAACATTACCAGCCCTCAATCTTTTCCCCTCTCTTCCTTCTTTTCACCGTGAAAGATTTATTCCGCAGGCGATAAACAGGATGCAGCTGCTCTTGAATCTTCGAGGGGCTCGGGGGCTCGGCGAGTGCTGTTACCAAGGTCCCCACCGCCAGACACACTCCACACATTTAACCCTTTTTCAACAGCTCCCTCCCCAAAAAACACGGACCTACTCCAATAAGAAAGGGCCCGCTACACCAGCGCTGGTGCGAGTAACAAAGGCGCTCTCGAGCGGCGAGGTACGTGATAAATACACCAGTTCGGTAGGCAGATGGTGCCAATGACATAACCAGCTTTTCAGGGAGAGTTCAAAAGGAATGATTTCCTTACCACTTCGTCTTCAGACCAGCACTTCTCGATGAGCTTGGGGACGGGCTTCTTCACGAGGCGCTGCAGGGCCTTGCCTGCGTCGTAACTGCTCTCGTGAAGCTGAAAGGAAACAAACGACAAAACACCTCTGTTATTTTCATGAAATAGAAAAGTGTAGGGAAAATACTCGAGCGAGCGGGTATAAAACAATAAAATTGGTTGTTCTTTTCAGGTCAGTCATTACTCATTTACATTCTAAGGGACATCAAACCCTTTATTAATCCCAGCATGCACTGCTGACAACCTGGCAAACACCGGAGGCTGTACATGCTGCCACGAACTTGCCACGTCTCTCCATGTACAGAGGGGGTAACGCAGGCATCAGGAATAAACAAGAGCTGCTCATTGGAATTGCTAATTGAATCTTAGGTTCAAGATATGGTGACCTGCTTCACAACGTTTATTCTCCATTTGATAAAGTCTGAATATGACTCTGAATATCAATATCACTCTTTAGGATGGCCCTCTCTGCTTTTGTTTGAGTCCATTGTTTGGCTTTGAAAGTAAGAGGACAGACTTCTAAGTGAGCCTCGTGCACTGTGCAGTGCACAAGCTGAGCTAGCTGGGTTATTTGTGGCTTGGTTGCAGAACACCAAAGGTGGGATCCATGTGGTTTGAGAATGTGTTACTGTGATCTCTTCCTGCATCGAGTCGTATGAAACAGGAGAACTCGCAACTCTAAAATACAACTGTGAGATGTCCTGCGGTCCTGTAGATGTGAGCTCGTCAGGATACTTACAGTATTAAGAGCTCTCTCTCTGTCTCTGTCTCTGTCTCTGTCTCTGTCTCTCTCTGTCTCTCTCTATCTCTCTCGTCTCTCTCTCTCTCTCTCTCTGTAGATGTGAGCTCGTCCAGATACTTACAGTGTTAAGAGCTCTCTCTCTCTGTCTCTCTGTCTGTCTCTCTCTCTCTCTCTCTCTCTCTCTCTCTATCTCTGTCTCACTCTGTCTCACTCTGTCTCTCACTCTGTCTCACTCTGTCTCTCTCTCTGTCTCTCTCTGTCTCTCTCTGTCTCTCTCTGTCTCTCTCTGTCTCTCTCTGTCTCTCTCTGTCTCTCTCTATCTCTATCTCTCTCTCTCCTGTAGATGTGAGCTCGTCCAGATACTTACAGTGTTAAGAGCTCTCTCTCTCTCTCTGTCTCTCTCTATCTCTCTATATCTCTCTATATCTCTCTCTATCTCTCTCTATCTCTCTCTGTCTCTCTCTGTCTCTCTCTGTCTCTCTCTGTCTCTCTCTCTCTCTCCTGTAGATGTAACTCGTCCAGATACTTACAGTGTTAAGTGCGTTTAGTGTCGTGTCGTCTCGCGAGGCAGCTAAACAGCCGTCTTCTGTCGAGCCGCCGTCACACATCCCGGCGAAGGCAGCCATACTTCTGAACACACACCACACACACACACACACACACAGAGAGAGAACAGTCAGAAGAACTCAATCTAATACTGGGATTAGACGACACGTGACTTGAGGCCCTAAACGACATCAACTCCCGGCTTTATACGAGCTCCTGCGAACAGGAAGTGGCCCCGAAATAACCTTCTCACATCCCGTAACCGAGATACGGGGGTTACATGAATATGTTAATCAAAGTGTCTCGACTCTGACGCGTCAGACATCACTAGCTTGTCTCCTGGGTCAGGGCCAGAGGTCGGGGGTGCGAACTCACCTGGCAGCCCTGAGGTACATGAGGAGGTCACAGTCGTTGACCCCAGGCATCCAGACCAGCTCCTCGTTCTCTGTGATGGCCTGGCCTCCAGGGGAGGGGAAAGGCTGCAGCTCGGGGAGCTTGGCCTAATTAGGGAGACGAGGAGGAGAAGGAGAGGGACAGATGGTGTCACATGACAAATTGCGCACAAGCTTGAGGAGTAAATATCGGCTTTCCGATCCTTCTCGTCTGCGGTTGGGCTGAGTGGCGTGGCCAGGCATGTCTAATATCCTAAAGGCTCCAAACACGGAGGAACTGTCTTTGTAGCTAGACACACCGGTAATGGATTCATATATTTAACAGCAAAGAGTCTATATTTATTGCCTGAACAAAAGGACAAATGCTCTATTTTGCAAATATTTTGTATTCGGTATCCAAAGGAAACCTGCAGCAACAAGGGGGGGAAGGGGGGCAAATGCTAAAATACTACAATATTGATGGATTGATAAACAGTTTAGTTCAAATATTGAACATAATAATCCCCCTTCTCACGGTGTGCAGATATGACAATGACAAAGTGAAGAATTCAAATGTCGTCCAAAGAATGAAATGCAAAGTCAGTTACTGGAAACATGCATGTGTTAGAAGATGACGTTGACTGAAGACTTACTTGGTGACTCGGGCCCACTCGAATCTCCCCTTGTGTGCTGTTTAGTCGCCTGAAAAAGGACAACAAATATTATATGTATATGAAAACAAACATGTTGGAGTGCATTGCACATGACCTACCAGTACCACAGAGGGCCCTTTAAGTCAGGCTATAAACAGTACTGGGAACCCTAAAATCTATGCTTCAGTTAGAGAAAAATATATTAACAGTAGAAGTTAAAACAGGCTATGCTTCTTGTTCTATATAACCTTAAGATGGAGAGGGTATGGGTGGTCTCCAGTAAGGCAGGTAGCTTAGACCCGATGGAGGAAAGGAAATCACGGTGGCTGGTTTTTACACAGATGATATTGTATGCAGCAATAAAACAGAACCCTCTCAAATAGGAGGGGTTCTGTACGACTACGCAGGGAGAGCCTCTGAAATGGCTGCCGGTACAAACCTCGGTAACCATAGAAACTGCAATTTAATAATAGTGTTCCAATCTCCAGCTGCAATGGATTAAAGAAAATGACAAGATGTTCCTTTTGAAAAGCCTTCCCCCACCCCCCCCCTCGGTTGCCTTGGTAACAGCGCCGATTTTCATATAGCCGAGCGCGGGGCGGCCCAGAAACTGTCAGTATGATTTGCACCAGGAGAAGCTCTCACTCCATCACACTCTGGCCTGGCTGACTAGACCTGGCTGAAACCTGAGGAGGCAGAAGCTAACAGCCTCCTCCTGCTCCCAGCTCCTCCAACCACAAGCTCCCGGACTAGAACATTCTGACCCCTTCTCCATGCCCCAGACTTTAACACCCTCACAGAGCGCTGGCTTGTCAGAGGAATATTCCATACTGTAATAAAATATGGCAAACAGATGCACAGAGCCAGGAGGGGAGGCCAACAGGAGAGTGTGAAGTGGTCAGGCTCGGTCCCTTTAGGGGGGCACAGTGACCGCGAGACTTTCTTACTGCCTGGCAACAGTCAGCTCCTTATCAGGACGATGGTGAAGCCAGTCGGGAGTCAGGGCAACAGAAAAGGTGTGCACACTTTGAGCCCCTGCAGGGCAGACACAGACCACTTCTCAAGTCAAGACTCAAGCACTTGGTCTCGTCGCACTTCAAACTGATTTAATTACAGAAATCTCCCTAGTTTGGGATTTAACTAATTAATTTCACACTCTGCACTTAAGAGCTGAATAAATTGATTGCTACACTTTAGATGGAAATTCTACTTGTTCTAAACTACAACGAGAGTTAAGGATAGTTAGACTAATTAATTCCTGGAGTACAGAAAACAACTTTTAATTAATTTGATACCCCACAGAGAAGACCTCCGGACCAGCGCAGGAACATTTGAAATGTACGACCGTTTGAGTGTCTATTTGAAACTGGATAGGATTTTCATCAACTTGAGGTCCTACTTGGTTCCAGGTCAGTCTGGCTGAACCACAGACACAACACATGGCAGGACAGAGTAAGGAAGGAGGAAGTGAGCAGGTACAGCAGCACATGGTCTGTAAACAGGAAGTGAGCAGGTACAGCAGCACATGGTCACATGGTCTGTAAACAACCATGTCTGACTGGGGCATAAACACCTGCACTGCAGACTAGCAGATATTGAACAGGGATCATGTGACTCATCTATCCAGATGACCTTACTGTGAAATAGTAGACTTCACAATACAAATATTGAGTAAACACTATATATACTGACCAAGTATTAGGAACAATGGGGTTACAAGTAACTGTTTATGAGATCAAAATAATGAGAATATGAGCCCTATATCACCAGAATATCTCAAATAAGGCCAAAGCCTGACTATTAACCATCTAACGTTATGAAACAGGATGTATGATATAATAATATAATTTCCTGTTGACTTTGAAGTGAGCTATTTTTTTAAATCTTAAATACAGACCAATTTGTGCATAGTTATTCATTGTCTTATCAGGAGTTAGTCTTTGCTAGAGGTGGGAATAAACCAAAGACTTATTAAATTGATGGATATTTATTAACAAAAAACAAATGCATAACCATTACTTTTGAAAGGAATCAAATTCCATGCATTGCTTTGTTGTCTGTATGAATGACTTTTACATTAATGCTTTTTATTTATCTAACAATCAGTGAAAATACAACTACATAATAAAAGTTTATTTAGTATATTTCAAATGCAACCAATAATGTGAGCTTTTAATATAGCTGTAACCCAAACATCAACAAAGTTAGTGACTGCGTGCAATCAATGCAGACCCCGCCCCTTCTATCAATTTCAACCAATCCTTGCACGAGACGGAACACTTCAGGAACATTACAATAACAGTGCAAACCCAAAACTTTGTGGGCTGGATAGACACACGCACCAAGACTATATCACACATTCTTCTTGAGGACCACGAAGAAGACTCTTCTCAGCCTGAGAGAGGGGACACAATGCAAACCTGCTCTCCACACGCCATGTCATCACGATTGTAAACATGAGAGCACAGTGCCACAGCGCTGCAAAATGGAGTCAGGAAAATCAACTGTTTTCTCGTTTAAGATACAACAAAAATGAAAAGCGTATGCATGCAATGCTGATATTATCTGTATAAAAACGGTACATAAGAACCTATCGCTGCCACATCAAACACAATATGGTTATGTTGGCTACTGGCGATAACGGTTCTGCTTGCGATGATGCATTTACAAAGGAACAAGGCAGCTTCTACGTATTGTTCATTTGACGGACTTGATGCCGACTGTTAAATATATGTATATTCGGTAGAACTATTTACATTTATTTAGATAAACAAGAGAACGGATGGGATCCAAGTCGCGACTCACAGAGGGATGAAAGCTACTAGCGGTACCATCGCTGAACACGAGAATGGACCTACCTCCGAGGACTGAACAAGTCGTCCATTTCTGATACCAGTTTCTTAGGCTCGATGTTGACAGCTTGCCTACAGTGCTCGCTGGGAATAAACTCTTCCTTTCTCACCTATTTCTAGGTGCTCAAAATGGAGGAGCACGCATTCGCTCGGAGAGCGTTTTACGGAGCTTGTGCAGTGACCTCAGACTCCACGCACGGCGTTCCCAGTTCCCGTTTCTACAGACACAACTGAGCATGTGCTACGACCTTACACACATAGACCACAGAACACACACGCAGGGTATGGAATTCATCTCTCCTCGAATGTCTGCTCCATAAACAAGGCCGAATTGCAAGGCTGCAGACATACTGCTCAGCATACCAAACAAGCAAGAAGGGGAGGGGCAAGCCAGACTGTGATTGAGTGGGGCCCTGAACTAGGGGGTTCCTAACTAACCACAGACGGGTATGCATCACAGCGACTGCTGTGTGACTGTGAACAACTGTAGCGGGTCTCACAGCATAACCCCCTTGGTTTTCTAGCAACAAAAAAAACCCTGGTTTCCACATGGCTATTACAATCAGACACAATGTAACTCTAGTTCCAGTTGGACTGTATTGTTGTTGCATTTGTTCCAATGTAACTTCTACCGGATCACGTATCAAACGTTTTTCAAGATACAACACGTGAACGTAAGGACGTAAACTCGCACCCTGGGCTGCGGAGTAAATGTAAATGCCGCCTAATTAATTTACATACTGTAGGCATTCATTTGTAACTGAAAGGAGTTCATGCAGCCACTCAGTTCAAGTTCTTTGACAGCCACAAACCTGCTGACTTTCTTTGGTCATGCTAACAACAAGAAATATCGGAGAACAATAATGTCCTATTTTTTTATGCAATACACAAACCCCCCAACTTGTTTAATCTGAGGAATATATGATAGGACAGTTTAATATCCCTGGAGCTTTGGAAACGAGAAGACACTAAGTAAAGACTATATTTGGATAACCAGATCACAACACTGATTATGTTCTTTATGATCAACCATCAGTTTATGTATGTATTTTGCTAAGATATGCCACGCTTATATATTCACACAGCAAACGTTTTACATTTACATTTACATTTAGTCATTTAGCAGACGCTCTTATCCAGAGCGACTTACAGTAAGTACAGGGACATTCCCCCCGAGGCAAGTAGGGTGAAGTGCCTTGCCCAAGGACACAACGTCATGTGGCACAGCCGAGAATCGATCCGGTAACCTTCAGATTACGAGTCCGACTCCCTAACCGCTCAGCCACCTGACTCCCTTTTGGAAGCAAACATGCAGATTCTTGTCAAATGCTCGGTGACCAGCATTCCCTTGACTGTCAGTAATAATTACATAACATTTGCTTCTGCTTTTTAGCTTAAAAGTGTGGGGACAAAAAAATATATGATTGCTGTCATATCTGCCTTTAATGCAGATATAAATATGCAGAGATATTACAATGCATACTACAGAATAATATGTTTCTTTGACATAATCCCACATTTTGAAATACCTTTTTATAAAAACATTTTGATACCTGAGCTATTATAAAAATGTTTTGATGGTGTAGAGTCCTGCGTTCGAATGAGGGAGTCAGGTGGCTGAGCGGTTAGGGAATCGGGGTAGTAATCAGAAGGTTGCCGGTTAAATTCCAGGACGTTCAAAATAATGTTGTGTCCTTGGGCAAGGCACCCTACTTGCCTCAGGGAATGTCCCTGTACTTACTGCAAGTCACTCTGGATAAGGGCGTCTGCTAAATGACTAAGACTTCCTGCCTCCTTCCAGAGTAGTGTTCTAACCTGCTACAACCTGGCACAGCACAGTTAGGCACAGCACTATTTACCTGGCCCAGCTGGGACAGCACAGTTAGGCACAGCACTTCTTACCTGGTCTCTGGGTTGTAGCCCAGGATGTAGAAAAAGGAGTCAATCCTGGCTTTGAACTCCCTGGCAGCAAATATGTCAGAGAAATGGGCAATGTTACATTTCCCCCTGTGAAGGACAAAACAAGCTTCATTAGTCTTCATCCAAAATGACCCACAAACACGTTGTTGATATCAGTGCTACACGGATGCTAATTAGCGTCTTTGGGCTGCCTCTCTCGGAGGTGACACATCCAGCAGCAGGTACCCGCCCGGCTGTCAGCCTGGCTGGGCCGTGAGGGATGAGGCTGCCGCTATGGGGCCTGTAAACCCCATCTGAACCTGTCATCCCCCCGCCTCGTCCCAGGTGGATGAGGTGTGGCAGACGCGGCATGGGCCCTGCAACACGTGTGTGTGTGTGTGTGTCTCCTGACAGTATTACCACACAACGAGCCCTAGGCTTCCTTGCAAAGCCCACATCTTGATACCATTTCAGTATCCAGCACAATGTCTGGGCCTATTGAAATAATAGGCATCAGGGGTCTGGAGCCCCACAGAAGAACAGTACCTTCCCTCAGTAGATGAAAGGAGTGTGTCTGTCTCTGTGTGTGTGTGTGTCGGGAGAGGGCTAGGAGCTGGGTCATTACAGCATCCCGCTGGAATCCCTGCCTGCGTTTATCTAAAGCTCCTATAATAAGTCAAATCAAAGGACGCTCTGTGCAGGAGAACTTGTGGCTAATTTGCCCTGAAATCTGCGGTTTTCTCCAAAACGTGGCTCTCCACTGTGCCTGCCGCTACAGTTGCTTCCAGATGGTTTGCGTTAGAACGGGGCCAGGAACTAACAGAACGGGAGGAGGTGGAGGGGAGGAGGTGGGGGGGGGGCTGAGGATCACAAGTGCAAGGGAGGGATATCTGGTTTCACATCGATACAATAAGCATGCCTGTCCTCCCTGTTCTGGGTACTAAGCGTGGAGAGTGAGGGCCTGATGGCTTTCAGACTGGACTCCTGGAGGAGGTCTGGAGAAATGTTCTAGGGAGGAGGTCAATGCAGTAGGGAGGTCTATGGTGTAGGGAGAAGGTCTACGGAGGTGGGGCTTCAGACGCCTGGGCCAGCTCTGGGAAGGGCACTGTTCCCCTGTCCTACACCCAGCTTTAAGTCCCTTCCCCAGTGTGTGTGAGTGTGTGTACTCGTGAGTGTGTGATGTTCGGTGTGTGAGTGTGTACTCGTGAGTGGGTGATGCTCGCTGTGTGAGTGTGTGTGGGCGTGTGTGAATGTGTACTCGTGAGTGTGTGATGTTGGCTGTGTGAATGTGTGAGGTTGGCTGTGTGAGTGTGTGATGTTGGCTGTGTGAGTGTGTGATGTTGGCTGTGTGAGTGTGTGATGTTGGCTGTGTGAGTGTGTGATGTTGGCTGTGTGAGTGTGTGATGTTGGCTGTGTGAGTGTGTGGTGTGGGCGTGTGTGAGTGTGTACTCGTGAGTGGGTGATGTGTGTGTGCTCACCTGAGGGCAGCAGCATGGTAAGTGTCCACGTAGTCGGAGATGAAGAGCTCTCGACTCTTGACCACAGGGTCGGTGATGACGAGCTCACGGCCTGAGTCTGAAGAGAGGAACACGAGCATGGTGTCAAGGAGGAGACCAGGGGACACACACATCACACATCACACACACACACACACACACACACACACACACACACACACACACACACACACACACACACACACACACACACACACACACACATCACACACATCACACACACAGAAAAAAAACTGCTCAAGACACTTGTTTGTGCACCAAGTAGAACAATATGATCATGTTTACATAGAGACACAAACTCAGAAGCACAAACCATGATTCCACCTGTGACATCCTTTCTATGAAGAAAGGGCCTGATGATCTGGTCTGATCTAGTTTTTTCAGAGCAAACAGCAGAAAAATGCATTTCCCCAACACACGGTGTTCAGCCAACATCAGGTCTGTTTGCTGCAGCAGCTAGGGAGAGCATGTGCAAAGCGTGTGTGTGTGTGTGTGTGTGTGTGTGTGTGTGTGTGTGAGACTTGAGTGGTTTCATTATAGAAAATGAAAGCTTTCCTTCACAGTTGCCATCAGGAAGAGCAGAGTGTATGTGTACTAGGATGAGCAGTGTGTGTGTACTAGGATGAGCAGAGTGTGTATGTGTACTAGGATGAGCAGTGTGTGTGTACTAGGATGAGCAGAGTGTGTGTGTGTACTAGGATGAGCAGAGTGTGTGTGTACTAGGATGAGCAGAGTGTGTGTGTACTAGCAGATGAGCAGAGTGTGTGTGTACTAGCAGGATGAGCAGAGTGTGTGTGTACTAGGATGAGCAGAGTGTGTGTGTGTACTAGGATGAGCAGTGTGTGTGTGTACTAGCAGGATGAGCAGAGTGTGTGTGTACTAGCAGGATGAGCAGAGTGTATGTGTACTAGCAGAATGAGCAGAGGTGTGTGTGTACTAGGATGAGCAAAGTGTGTGTGTACTAGCAGAATGAGCAGAGTGTGTGTGTACTAGGATGAGCAGAGTGTGTGTACTAGCAGAATGAGCAGAGTGTGTGTGTACTAGGATGAGCAGAGTGTGTGTGTACTAGGATGAGCAGAGTGTGTGTGTACTAGGATGAGCAGAGTGTGTGTGTGTACTAGCAGGATGAGCAGAGTGTGTGTGTACTAGCAGAATGAGCAGAGTGTGTGTGTGTACTAGCAGAATGAGCAGAGTGTGTGTGTGTACTAGCAGGATGAGCAGAGTGTGTGTGTGTACTAGCAGGATGAGCAGAGTGTGTGTGTGTACTAGCAGGATGAGCAGAGTGTGTGTGTGTACTAGCAGGATGAGCAGAGTGTGTGTGTACTAGCAGGTTTCCGACCTGCTGATGCGTTGGGAGTGCGTGCTCAAGGGCCACATTATCTGGCGCAGGTTATTTGCACTCGACAGTCCCACTGTCTGGCCTGAAGGACTGTTGCCCAGGGAACCGAGAGCGGATCCGACCGGTTCTGGTGAGACGGGCCACTGTTTGAGATGCAGTTCACAGCGTCTCACCTCCCCAGAGGACGTTACTGGATGCTGTGTGTGTGTGTGTCTGTGTGCAGCCTGGCTTATCCGCATGTTTCATCGAGCACCTGTGTGTGTGTGTGTGTGTGTGTGTGTGTGTGTGACAGGCGCTCACCGTTCTCGTTGTTGCGATCCTGCACCAGGTGTTGGTAGACAGAGTCGGGGACCTCCGATTGGCGGTAGTACCATTTCACACTCATCAGCAGATGGTCTCGTTTACTCTGCAGCACAAAGAGGGCGAGGAAGAGAGAGAGAGAGAGACAGTGTGTGTTAGGGAAGGAGGAAAAAAAAACTGCAATAAAATAAACAGACATCATTTGTTTGTTAACAGCGTCACAAATTGGCCTCTTGGCAAACGAGGGGCCTGGTGCTGTAGCTCGTTTATGATTGGCGAGGGCTGGTGCCAGAGAGCCCACAGTGAAACCAAGTCAATTAAAAAGGGATTGGAGAGTGTTTAGTGCTTTAATAAAGTAAACAGTGAGATGCCCATGTGTGGGAGTCTGCAGAGGGGAAGACAGCAGAGGCTCGCTCGTCTCCCTCCGTTAAATGAAAACATCGCTCAGATGTTTGACCATATAAGAGCATCGTAGCGTCGAGTGAAAAGATCCATATCGAAACCTTCCTCGCAGGTTTTAACCCCTTGAAAATGAACCCGCTCTTCCTTTTCTCCTCCATCCCTCGTCAGGCTGCTTTATGAGTGCTGCCACCTACTGGCCGTCTGCGATAGTGCAAGTGAGTGAGAACCTGCAGGCCTTCTCACTGACCAGCAAGGGGCAGCACTGAGGCGAGACAGGGCCATCCAGAGGAAGTCAACAGAGGGGGAAAAGGGAAAAGAGAAAAAAGGGAGGCCGAGGCCGAGGCCAGGGCGAGGGACGAAAGGGCAAAACACTGTTTTCATTCTGCCGGTATAAAATATTTATTGTGCCTTCACACAAACCCAACTGACCGTTGTGAGGGTTTAAAAGAACATTAAAGAGACCACAGGCGGGCACGCCGCTGCTACACAGCCCTTTGGCAGCAGCCAGAAATCACAGCCATCTTTAACAGGGCTGCACGATACTGCACTGCCAGCATACAGCCCACAGAACCACCACAGCACTCAGGGAGAGAGGGAGGGAGGGAGGGAGGGAGGAGGGGGGAGGGGGAGGGAGGAGGGAGGGAGAGAGGAAGAGGGGGAGGGAGGGAGGAAGAGAGAGGGAGGAAGGAAGGAGCGAGAGGGAGCTATGTTAATCAAAGAGAGCTTGGAAGTCCATTGCAAGCTGCACTATACAGCTGTGAGAGTGTGTGTGTGTGTGTGTGTGGAGAAGCATGAGGTTAGTGTATAGATATTTAAAGCCTTTAGAGTACATTGTTCTGTTGTACAACTGGGGGGGCTGAGCACATGCAGCCAAGCAAATCATCCCCCCATTCTTCCAAACCGCCTCAATCTCTCTCCCTCCCTCCCTCCCTTCCTCCCTCTCTCTCTTCTCTCTCTTTCTTTCTTTCTGCTCGTCGGTTCTTCCCCCTCTCCTCTTGTCCTCCCTCCTTCCCGAACATGCTCTGGAGGAGGGGGGAGTGTGTGTGTGTGTGCCAGCTGCTGTTTAGCACGTCCAGGCTCAGTCAGTCAGTCAGTCAGTCAGTCAGCTAAACACCTCCATCTCTGCCTCTGCTCTGATCACAGGGCTTCACCAGAGGGCAGACCCACTGGAGGGCTCTCACATTCCTGAGCACTGACACACTAAATGGCATGCGCACACACAGTGTACTCGCTCATACAAACACACGCTGCGCACAAAATCACATCCTCACAGGCACAGAATTGTGGGCGCACACACGAACACACACACACACAAACACACAACACACACACATAATGATGTCAAGATCTTACTCGGTGGGTCCCTGCACACACACTCTAATCTGTGGTTTAAGCTACCTCTAAGAGCCAGTTCCCTCCAGCCAGGCTGGCACTAGCACAGAGCTCACCTAGATCTCGCTGCATGCATAATACAGTGTTTAGGACACAGTAAATACCACCAGCGTGCTACCTAAACATCTCCTTTTAAGGCTGTTAGAAACTACAAATACTATCAAAGGCTTTGCCAACATGAACACACCTGCTGTGAACACACAGAACACGATGCTTGCTACGGGCTACACACACACACACACACATGCACAAACTGGATCACACACTTTCCCTCTATCCCAAATCGTCTGAATTGACGAGTTATCCCAGCGACAGCGATAGATAGATATTTATCATTGTGGAGCGCTTGTTGCAGGTCTCTGTTAGGAAAGCCCTCAGACGAGATAAGCTGCTGTAAGGCAGAGAAGAAGAAGAGGAGGAAGAGGAGGAGGGAGGCAGAGCCACAATGCTGAATTGATTAGGAACATTCCACGGCTCAGCCTTTAGAGGGATATGGAGAGCCTGTGGCAGCCATCTTTGTTTGTTCGGCATAGGACGTGATTTGCTTCCCTTTGGGGTGGCAGTAGGGAGGGGAGGAGAAAGACCGGGGTAAAGTAGTGTAAGACACAGTAGTGTAATGCAAGGTAGGTTAGGGAGTAAGGTACAGTAGTGTAATGTAGGGTAGTTTAGGGTAATATAGGGTAGGTTAGGGTAATGTGGGGTGGTTAGGGTAATATGGGGTAGGTTTAGGGTATGTTAGGGTAGTTTAGGGTATGTTAGGGTAGTTTAGGGTAATGTAGGGGTAGGTTTAGGGTAATATAGGGTAGGTTAGGGTAGTATAGGGTAGGTTAGGGTAATGTGGGGTGGTTTAGGTGGTGTAGACCTGGACATGCAGAGAGAACACTGCCTGTCTGAAGTGTTGGGCATGCCTCTGTAATGGCAGTGCAGCCTACATTGTCCTGAACTGCTTGTGTGCACCAGACTGTGCACCCCCTGTGTTAGAACCACACCACCACAAAGACTCTAAGAGAGGCCGCCCCCCCCCTCCCCCCTCCCCCCTCTCTATGTGGAGGGGAGAAAGGGGGAACAGAGTTATGGGGGAGGGACTGCGGTGTGGTGGTGACTAAGTCAGCTTAAGCCTTGTATAGCAGACTACATCAAAGGGGCCCCTGTCTCTGGTCTGGTCAGGTTCTAAACCACGACACAGTCCATATCCCATCTTAAACACCAAACCCACCCCTCTCAAGATCTTTTATTGGTGGGGAGCATTGATTGACAGCAGTAGTGGCCAACCCCCTCTCTCCACACACATCTGGTTGTTCAAACATGGACGCTGGAAGCCTGCCTTTTACCATGACAAAGCGAGGGAGCAGTGCTACACTGCAGCGACACTTCTGGAAGGCAGGGAGGGGCTAGCGGCTAAGCAAAGCCAGACCCCCTCAGGTCCAATCCCCCCACACGTTAACAGGAAGCCAGTGTTTATTTTAGTTTTTTTCATGCGCTTTTTTTCTCCCTTTCTTAAATGATTCTTTCTTTCTTTCCGTTTTTTAATGTATGGCAGCAGAGCCCAGGCACTAACTACCCCTGCCTCTGCCATGACATCAGCAGGCTACTCTGGGCAGGATCTATGACTTCCTCGGGAGGTGGCGGAGGAGGCAGGAAGTGGAGATTCTAAACCCTGATGAAGGAGAGGGGGAGGGGAGTGGGAGGAGGGAGGGAGGGAGGGGAGGAGGAGGGGAGCGGGAGGGAGGGAGGGGGAGGAGGAGGGAGGGAGCGGGAGGGAGGGGAGCGGGAGGGAGGGGAGCGGGAGGGAGGGGGAGGAGGTCAAACACAGAGCAGCTCCACCTCAGAGCCCCAGCGGAGCCTCAGCTAAGACTAACGATCCTCCCAGCACAGCCTCAGCAGAGCGCTAACGCTACACTCACGCCAGCTTACAGACGTATAGCCCTGCTAGTGGGCTAACGCTAAGTACAGCCCTGCTAGTGGGCTAACGCTAAGTACAGCCCTGCTACTGGGCTAACGCTACGTACAGCCCTGCTAGTGAGCTAACGGCCGAGAGCTAGCGAAGTTAGCTTGTGCTAATGGAGCCAGTTTCTGGTTTGGGGTTGGAGCGGGGGGCTAAGCTAACGTCTGGCTGTGTCAAACTGACAGCTCAGAGCTAACCGTGGCGTTCAAGGCGGATTGAAGTGCCTTAACCTCCCCCTGTTGCAGAGAGACCAAAACAAAGAACAAAAGCTTGATTGTAGCATTAGAGGGAGAGATGGGATCTGGGAGGACTAATCTGCTGCTTCGACATGATATGATTAAGAGAGGGAGGGAGAGCTGGCGGAGGACGAGGGCGCGCGCACACACACACAGACACAGACACAGACACACACACAAAGATGATGGATCTGATTGGGAGGGCTTTCCGCCCTGCGCTTCTCACTGCTGCCTCAGAGAGAGAGCCGCTCTGCCAGCACAGTCACTCTCTAAGCACTGCCATCTGGATGACAAAGAACACACACACACACACACAACACACACTCAATCTGTGTGTGTGCAGGCGCGCGCGCAGGCACAATCATTCTTGCGGGGGGGACATGAGGTCTGCCTTGCTCACACAGATCTCAACATCCTGCCGATTGCCAAAAAAGCAAGAGAGAGCCAAATCAAACAAGATGCCAGCGCTGTGTGCGTTTCACAGAGTGTGTGAGAGTATGTGTGTGTGCCTCCTCTTAAACTGAGCGCCACGGAACACAAACCCCCCGACAGGAGTGCAGGATGCAGGGAGAGGACATCAGTGTTGAGCTACGGCACCTCTGAATCAGCCCCACCCCCCCCCTCCTCCTCCTTCCCTGGCTGGCTGGGATTTGTAGTGCTGTAACGCCTTGAAGGACTACACTGTGATGTTAGTCAGACAAATAACGGTAAACACGGAGTACAGATTACTCCTCCTTCACCTGTCAGCTGGAACAAATGGAGGCAGGGAGGGAGGGAGGCAGGGAGGAAGGGAGGGGGGAGGGAGGCAGGGAGGGAGGGAGGGAGGCAGGCAGGGAGGGTTAGGGGGGAGGAGGAAGGAGCAGAGAGCAGAGAGAGGGGGGAGGTAGTGGTCCCAGCTGTGATGGTGGGCGCTGGCTGTCAGGACCTTTGTGCAGCTCTACACCGGGTGTCCCTCGCACTGCCTGTGCTATTTAGATATTAAATCTCCTCTCACTCTTTGAACACAGTCAGCCCATCTGTCAGCCCGGCCCACACTGGATCTGATGAGCCTGAGCTGCTTCAAAGTGGGGAGATTTTCACTGTCGCAGTACACACACACACACACACACACACACACACACACACGTGTACACAACACACACACACGTGTACACACACACACACCTCTCCCTGTCTTGCTCCTGCGCGTGCACACACTCACACATTTCAATTGACTCTTTTGCCGAAGCACATTACCGAACAGGACAGCTACGCATACATGATACCATCTTGTCCTTGTGTCTTTCAGCTTGGTGTGTGCAGTGCTTTAGTGGAAATGGGGGGGTGGGGTGGGGGGGGGGCTGTATGTGTGTGAGTCACACAGAGCTCACAGATAATACTAATTAAGATCTGCTTCCTGTTCCTCTGAATCCATTAGACCGAGGCTGAGGCTCTAATCATATTCACCACGACAGCCACACTCACACAGTTAAGAGTCACAGCACTCCAGATGATCACTCAACGCTTCAAGGATGTGCACGTACACAGACACACACACACAGACACACAGACAGACACACACACACACAGTCTTCTTCTTCAGTGCTGGAGGCCCACCTTTAAGGTCCTCATAACAACTGTAACATGAACATGTCATTAAACAAGACAGCCAGTCTGCTCGTTCAGGGCTAGCACCAGAGCTGGAGAACCTCGGTGGTAAAGGAGCGTGGAGCACGCGTCACCAGACGCCACACGCGCTGGCCCAGCAGCCCTGGTCACACCACACGCTCCAGCCTCTCCCCCTCACCGCTGACGTCATGACCCGCAGACGCAGGACCACACGCCGGCTCCGACGCTCAGCGTGACGAGATCAAAGGCAGCAGCTGTAGCATCAAAGAAAGGCGTCGGAACATGGCGACCAAAGAGCCAAGCGCTGGCTGGAGGAGCCTGCGTGTGTGTGCGTGTGCGTGTTCCAAGATGGAGGACGTCTCAGAGAGAGGGGAAGGAGGAGGAGATTAGCCCGGGCCGTGCATTGATAGTCTACGCGCGGCACGGGCCCAGACTCAGGATGCTCCTGTTGTTATGCCTCCTTCCATCTCCATCTCTCTGGTATTGATCCTCCCCCTGTGCTCGTCTCTTCACGCGGCGAAAACCTCGCGGGCCGCACTCTCCCAGCCAGCAGCCGCGGCCAATTAGCATCCGCCGTGCGTAGCATGGGAGGGGAGAGAGAGGACGGAGGGTGGGAGGGAGGGAGGGAAGGAAGGGAAGAGGGAAGGGGACAACACGCTCTTGTAATGTAATGATCTCCGCCGACAAAAGGAATAGCGGGGGCATTAGGATTCAAGCGCACGTAGGGCACGTAGGCGAACACGCGCCTGCACACGGGCGGCGAGGCGAGAGCGCGCTCTTAACCAGGCACTGGAGCACGGCGCCCAGGCAGGGGGAGGGAGGGGGGAGACGTGCACGGAGAGAGGCGTCCAAGCCCCTCCTCCTCTCACTCTCAAACAACAGGGTCAATAACTACCAGATAGCCCCCCCTCCCTCCCCTCTCTACATACACACACACACACCGTGTCATCTAGTTCCTTCCCTGTTATTACACGGCCGTGCCTCAGTCGGTATAAAACAGAGACCTTGGTTTGTGCGACGCGTGCGTGTGCGCGAGCGCGGTGTATACACGGCAGAGCGCGTCCTTTCAGGGGAGATGAACAGAGGCTCCTGGTGATACCAGGCTGGGTTTGTTCTCTGGGCTCTCCAGGGTGAGCACGCCTCGCATAAAGAACTCCCACTCAGCTGACACGGAGGCTGAAAGCACTTTTCAAGTTTCTCTCTCTCTCTTTGTCTATGTCTCTCTCTCTGTCTCTCTCTCTCGCTGAAGTTTCTCCCAGCACCTGCTTTGCATGTTGTCCCGCCCTTCATTCCCATCTGAGACCAATGAGCAGAGTGATGCTCGTCAGTAGCCTGCCGCAGCGCTCCATCCCCTGGGTTCCATTGATGGAGCTGCGTTAGCCTTGTTAGCCTTAGCCTTGTTAGCATTGGCCGGGTTTAGACGAAGAAGAATCCTTTTCAATAATCTCAATTAGTGGATCACACACAGACACACACACAGACACACACACACACACGCGTGCAGGGAGCAGCGGAACACACTTTAATGAAGCTTCATACTGACTGGTGTGTGAGGAGAGGGGCTGTGTGTGTATGCGTGTGTACATGTGAGGTGTGTGTGTGTGTGTGTGTAAACCATCCCCAGCCAGCGTCTCCTCTTCCAGAGCTGCCTGGCCGTTCGGGCCTCAGCCAGGCGGGGGGGCGTGACCGAGTGGCGTGATGCAGGACAGGAAATGAGAAGGCTTGGTTAAGCCAGGACTAATCGATCAGCCGACTCAGCTGATCGCCAGGGCGCCCGAGGGGATCTAGTGTGTGTGTGTGTGTGTGTGTGTGTGTGTGTGTGTGTGTACGCGCGCATGTGTCATACGTGTCAAGAATGTTGGGGTGATTTAAATTCTGCAGTGGGAGAAAGGTGAGGAGCGATGGGGTGTGTGTATTTAAAGTGGGAGGGAGGGGTCGATAAAGAGAGGGAGCATCGGGTGTGTGTGGGGGGGGTTTATGTAACAGCAGCTGTTAGGGGCTGTGTCTGAGGAGAGAGAAGGCGTTGCTGTGTTTGTTAGGCTGTCTGCTCAGTTTACTCACACACAGACACAGCTGATAAGAATATTTATGACCCACAGACACCCTCATGCACACACACGCGGCGCGCACACACACACACACACACACACACAGATGGAAAGGGCAAATAAGAGATGGAGGGGAGAGCGAGAGATAGTGTGTGTGTGAGAGCGTGTGAGGGCGTGTGTGTGTGTGTGTGAGAGCATGTGGTGTGGTGGTGTGAGAGCATGTGTGTGTGTGTGTGTGTGTGTAGAACAATGCAGTTATGATGAGGATGCACTCAGGAGCTTTACAGCCTGGTGAGTGGCTCCAGGATTCTATTGTCTTATCAGCCCCACTCCTCCAGATGCCAATCTCTCCCTCTCCCCCCCCTCCCTTCCTCTCCCTCTCCCCCTCTCCCCCTCTCCCTTCCTCACTCCTCCCTCCCTCCCGTCAAGGTGACCCTGTCTCTCCGGTGATGACACGGTGGCCAGCAGCAGCAGGCTCCCTGGCCAAAGAGAGCCATGCATCATCGTCCTGCTGGGGAGGCAGGCAGGCACCAGGCAGGCAGGCACCAGGCAGGCAGGCACCAGGCAGGCAGGCACCAGGCAGGCACCAGGCAGGCAGGCAGGCACCAGGCAGCAGGCGTACAGTACTGACCCCATGGTATAAACCCATGTCTACCTTTAACCGACACAATCAGCATATTCGTTTACATCATGGACGCTTTTGCAAATAAGAATGTGCATGCAGACCACGCACAGGGTGGATAGGGACGAGCAAGCGAGCGAGCGGACACACACACACACACACACGAGCGGACACACACACACACACACACACGAGCGGACACACACACACACACACACACACGACGGGCACACCACACACACACACACACGTGAGCACACACACACGTGAGCACACACACACACACGTGAGGAGAAGAGAGAAAAGGCTGGACGGGGGAGGCTCTAACAGAGCTCTGTATTGTACACAACACAGCTGCACAAACACAGCAGCCACAGAGCTGGAGCAGGCCTGGGCAGCATGTGTCTAGACAGGGAGGAACAACGCGTGTGTGTGTGTGTGTGTGTGTGTGTGTGTGTGTGTGTGTGTAGATGTGTGAACAAACACAAGACATGACCAAGATCAATTCACCTACACACGCCCACACAAAGATTCATAAAAAGCGCATTGTGTCAAATATATCGATTATCGTTCTCACACACACACACACGCACGCACACACACACACACACGCACACACACACGACACTGAAACGAGCCTTGTTCGGCGCCCACCGTGAGAGACAAAGAGGCAGAGCAACACACATCAACATCTCTGTATGCTAGCTAGAACATCAAAGCCAGCCTCTCTCCCATCTGTGTGCCTGTAACACACACACACGCGCACACACCCACACACACACACACACACACAGCTCAGTTTGCTTTGTGAACCTGCAGTGAGGGCTGATAGGGGAGGTAAAGGATTCTGCTGTAGACGGGGGAATTACTCGCTTGAGCTGCCTGACAGCGAGGAGAGAGGGAGAGTGGGATGACTGTTGACCCGCCAGGGAGGGCAGGGAAATGGTGTGTGTGTGGAGTGTGTGTGTGTGGTGAGAGCGAGTGTGTGTGTGGTGTGTGTGTGTGTGAGAGCGAGTGTGTGTGTGAGAGCGAGTGTGTGTGTGAGAGCGAGTGTGTGTGTGTGTGAGAGAGAGTGTGTGTGTGTGAGAGCGAGTGTGTGTGTGTGAGAGCGAGTGTGTGTGTGTGTGAGAGCGAGAGTGTGTGTGTGAGAGCGAGTGTGTGTGTGTGAGAGCGAGTGTGTTCTTTTCCGTCGGAGGTGAGAGGTCGGCCCTGTCTTTGAGTCGGAGCTTTCCTCCCAGTGTGGCGTCCATCAGCCAGCCCCGCCCCCCGCCCCTCCAAGGTAATGGACGCCAGCCTTTCAGCTAGCATGCACAGAGCACACACACACACTACGTGTAGGCAACACATACACAATGTTGATGGCCCCCCGACAAGGCTGTTGGTTAAAAGCCTCGGTCAATGTAATGAGATGTAATGGCCTGTGGAGTGCACGCACACACACACACGCACGCGCGCACACACACACACACACACACACACAAACACACACGCTTAGCTGCCAAGCACACTGTGCACGTACACCAATATACAGTAGAAAGCTTGATCCACCCCCCTCGCTACCACCCCACCACACACACACACACACACACTCTCTCTCTCTCTCTCAGCCAAAATGTGACCATATGGTTTAGGGAGGGGTCCAAATCCCTGTCCAACCACAGACAAGTTTCCACCTCCGTGTTTTCAGTGGTTCAGCATGGCGTCCTGTTCCTCCTCACGACCAACAGCCAACCAGAGTCTCTCCTCCGAGGGGATCTCAATCAGCGCCGCTCCGAAAGGGCCAATCAGGGCGGAAACGGGACCCAGCCCTCGTCTCAGCGCCCCCCCCCACCCCCCCCCTCCCCCCACGTGACCGAGAGCTCTCCAGAGAGGGAGGGAGAGAGTGCCGGAACAGATCCGAAGACAGAGCTCATGAACGAGGGGTGATCAATGCCGACAACATATGGAGGGATGACAGGCGTGCCTGAAGACAATGCCTCTGCCTGCTCCATCTACATAATAGGGGCGAGGTTATTGATGACCCCTCCTCATTGCCGGCCATCATCGCCATGGCAGCCCATGTATTATCAGCCCCGAGCCAACTAAACTTTCCCAGTATGGGCCAATCGGCATACGGCTGCTAGCAAACAATACCCAATGGGGATCGGGGCGGGGGCGGCAAGCGAAGGAGAATACTAAGTGCGCCACTTCATCGTGTGATTGACACAAAGCCTGTTGTTTACTGACGGCAAGGAGATTTGCATCCCTTTACTGCTGCCCCTCCCTCTGTGTGTGTGTGTGTGTGTGCGTGCTTTTCTTTATCATTCCTCTGTTCCCTCCCTCCCTCCCCCCAGACCTGCATATGGAGGATATTACCCCTCCCTACTGCTGGGGTATCGATCAGCCTTACCCCTCTCTCTCTACCATCACTCATCTCTCTCTCTCTCTCTCTCTCTCTCTACCATCACTCGACCCTCTCTCTCTCTCTCTCTCTCTCTCTACCATCACTCGACCCTCTGCTCTCTCATCTCTCTCTCATCACTCGACCCTCTCTCTCTCTCTCTCCCCTCTCTCCCCTCTCTCTCTACCCATCACTCGACCCTCTCTCTCTCTCTCCCCCCCTCTCTCTCTCCCCTCTCTCTCTACCATCACTCGACCCTCTCTCTCTCTCTCCCCCCCCTCTCTCCCCTCTCTCTCTACCATCACTCGACCCTCTCTCTCTCATCATACCCTGCCGCATCGATCCTACTTCTCCCCTCACCCCAAGCCCTCCAGCAAGGAGTGATTACACACTGCTCACACACACACACACACACACACAAACCCTCCCTCCTTCATCCCTAGCATGCATGTGTTTCTCTGGGAAGAGAGGAGGGTGCAGCCACGGGAAGCCGACTGTGAGGAGCTGAGAGAGGAGCTGCTGCTGAACAGAGAGCCTTTCATCGGCGGGGCGGAGGATCTGCGTGGACGCACGCTAAGAGGCCGACGGCTGCAGCCGGGCCGGGCGCTAACGAGGGGCGGGGGGGCAGCAGACGCCTCCAGACGCAGGGCAGGGGGGGGGCGGGCACCTCCAGGAGGGCTAGCCTGTGGCTGGTCAGTGGAGAGCAGGAGGGAGTAGGAGGGGAGGCAGTGAGCGGGGGGGGGAGAGAGAGAGGGAGAGGATGGGAGGCAGTGAGAGGGGGGGAGAGAGAGAGAGAGAGAGAGAGGGAGAGGAGGCTGTGAGAGAGGGAGGGAGGGGAGGCTGTGAGAGGGGGAGAGAGAGAGAGGGAGGGGAGGCTGTGAGAGGGGGAGAGAGAGAGAGAGGGAGAGGAGGGGAGAGTCTCCCCTGACAGACAGAGCTGAGTGAGTCAGAGCTACAGGGGCCTGATGACTTCATTAAATGAGAGGAAATCGACATCCCTCCCTGTCTTGGTGCTGCCTCAGAGTGGAGGAAAAGAACCCTTTAACCCTCCTCCTCGTCTCACCCTCCTCCTCGTCTCACCCTCCTCCTCGTCTCACCCTCCTCCTCGTCTCACCCTCCTCCTCGTCTCACCCTCCTCCTCGTCTCACCCTCCTCCTCGTCTCACCCTCCTCCTCGTCTCACCCTCCTCCTCGTCTCACCCTCCTCGTCTCACCCTCCTCCTCGTCTCACCCTCCTCGTCTCACCCTCCTCCTCGTCTCACCCTCCTCGTCTCACCCTCCTTCTCGTCTCACCCTCCTCGTCTCACCCTCCTTCTCGTCTCACCCTCCTCGTCTCACCCTCCTCCTCGTCTCACCCTCCTCCTCGTCTCACCCTCCTCCTCGTCTCACCCTCCTCCTCGTCTCACCCTCCTCCTCGTCTCACCCTCCTCGTCTCACCCTCCTCGTCTCACCCTCCTCCTCGTCTCACCCTCCTCGTCTCACCCTCCTCGTCTCACCCTCCTCGTCTCACCCTCCTCGTCTCACCCTCCTCGTCTCACCCTCCTTCTCGTCTCACCCTCCTCGTCTCACCCTCCTTCTCGTCTCACCCTCCTCGTCTCACCCTCCTCCTCGTCTCACCCTCCTCCTCGTCTCACCCTCCTCGTCTCACCCTCCTTCTCGTCTCACCCTCCTCGTCTCACCCTCCTCGTCTCACCCTCCTCCTCGTCTCACCCTCCTCAGTTCACCCTCTTCGTCTCTCTACTGTCCCCGTCCCACTCAACACTTCCACAATCCCTCCAGACATTCCTCCACCTCTCATTTGAGGAGCGTTTGACAGCGGCCATCAGATCCTGCTCCACAGTGGACGCGGCGCGCTAGCCGCCAGCTAGGCTAAGCACCCCCCGACCCTCCTAATGGCTCCCCCCCTCTCGTCTAATGATCGCTAACGGTCGGCCGCGCGCTACCGCTGGTGGACGTCCGTGCTGGAGAGGCCAGGGTGAAACGCGGCACAAATGTAGCCACTTAGCTCGGCTGAAAACCCCCGTGCCCCGGTCCAGCCAGCCCACTAGCTCCCGCTGCAACCAGGCAGAGGAGGAAAAGCAACAAGCCATAAAGGGGAGCATATTATTACACACCCCCGCTGCCATTTGGCATTTAAATGTCATTTTGCCGCGGCGGCAAAACCGTTCGCCTAATTACTGCAAACCTGCCGAGTGGCCGGAATACTGTCGGGGTGTGAGCGGGCTGTACACAGGCACAACACGGCTCCTTTTAACGTCCTCTCGCTGTTTACTGCGCTTTCAACCTTTTAAACGATGCAGGGTAGTAGAGAGAGAGAGAGAGAGAGGTACAGAGAGAGAGAGAGAGAGGTACAGAGAGAGAGGGGGGGAGGGAGAGACAGAGCAAGCAAGGAGCTGCTCTCAGTCTAAAATGGCCGCCGGAACGCAGTGCTACACAGTTCAAGGAGATGTGCTATGAGGGCAGCAGCTGGGTGGTTACGTCCTGTTCTGAAGCTCCTATCGAGGCGTCCCTGGACCACACTGGGGCCAGCAGCAATAACACACCTCAGGTCACACCTGCTCATTACAGAGCCAGCTCTCCTGTCATCAAAACAGTCCAATTTTCCGGGTCTGTGACCCAAACGCTGGAATAATCAGCCTCCTGTTGACACCGCTACGTTTTTACACAGACGTTTTGTGAGACAGCAGGATAGTAGTGATGCCTGCGATGATCACAAGGAACGGGGAGATGATCTGATTTGGCGTTTCAAGCCGTCGCTGTGTTGGAAGCGCACGGCTTGAACACCCATCAGTCTCATGCAGCAGATACGAGCCCATCTGGCAGCGAGGCTCGTCTCTGGGAACAGGCTCCCACTGAAGGACAGCCACAGAGCGAGAGTGGGAGGTGTGTGTACGAACGCCAGGAGTGCCACAGTGAGGGGCACGGCTGTGTGTGTGTGTGTGTGAGCGTGTGTGTGTGTGTGTGTGGCTGTGTGTGTGTGTGTGAGCGTGTGTGTGTGAGCATGTGTGTGAGAGCCAGTGTGTGCGCGAGAGCGTGTGTGTGTGAGTGTGTGTGTGTGTGGTGTGTGTGTGTGTGTGTGTGTGTGAGAGAGCCAGTGTGTGTGTGAGCGTGTGTGTGTGAGTGTGTGTGTGTGTGTGAGTGTGGTGTGTGTGTGAGAGCGTGTGTGTGTGTGTGTGAGTGTGTGTGTGTGTGTGTGTGTGTGTGAGTGTGTGTGTGAGTGAGAGCGTGTGTGTGAGTGTGTGTGTGTGTGTGTGTGTGAGAGAGCCAGTGTGTGTGTGAGTGTGAGTGTGTGTGTGTGGTGTGTGTGTGTGTGTGTGAGTGTGTGTGTGTGTGTGTGTGAGTGTGTGTGTGTGAGTGTGTGTGTGTGTGTGTGTGTGTGTGTGGCTGTGTGTGTGTGTGGTGTGTGTGTGTGAGTGTGAGTGTGTGAGTGTGTGAGTGTGTGAGTGTGTGAGTGTGTGTGTGTGTGAGTGTGAGTGTGAGTGTGTGTGTGTGTGTGTGTGTGAGTGTGTGAGTGTGTGTGTGTGTGTGTGTGAGGGATATGCCCGGGGACAGAGAGAGTGAAGCTGAGGAGACGGTGACTGTACAGGAAGCTTCACCCAGACAGACACAGGTCTCAATCACAGCCCCTCCCCCGCTCCCCCACTCCACCTCCAGCCCCCGCTCAAAGTATGAAGAGCCCCTCTCGCTCTGCCGCCAACTCCATTACCCCCCCCGACGGGGCGGCCCATTAAATCATTTCATTTCACCTGGAGAAAAGGCAGAGCAGGGGAGGGGAAGAGAGGAGAGGACAGGCCTGCTCTCTCTAGCTCCTCTCTCATTTCTCGTCTCTATCTCCTCCTCTTTCCCCTCTCCCACTCTCTTTCTCCTCTCTCCTCTCCTCTTTCCCCTCTCCCCTCCTCTCTCTCCTCTCTCCACTCCTCTCCCCCCTCTCTCTCCCCCGTGTGACTCGTCCTGGGACGTGTGTGTCCACGTGCTCGCTCGCCATCACTAGCGTCCCGCCTCACCTCCGCACTCCCAGCATGCCTTGAGGCGCAGATTTATCAACCCAGCCCGACAGCAGAGGAGAGCGGGGGGAGAGGAGGTGAGATGCACCATGTGAGTGTGTGAATGTGAGCGTGTGAATGTGAGCGTGTGAATGTGAGTGTGTGAATGTGAGCGTGGAAACACAAGCGATGGGGTCGGCAGCAGCTTACTACTTTATCATAAACCTATAAAGAGTTATTCACCCTCCAATGGGGAGGGCATTACAGCCATCCATAAATGGGCTGTTAAGTTCAATAGCAGGTGCTGTGTGTGTGTGCTGCATCTGACAGCATAGCAACATCTCTCCCGGGCTGTAATAGCACTTCCTTGAGACTCTGGTTACCCCGGTTACCCCCCTTCCATATCAAACACCAGTCTGGGATTATTTCAATTAAGCTGCACGGAAGAAGGAGGAGGGGGGGGAGAGTCATTTGCCCAGGCTACAGGATATGAATTTGGACACAGTGCAACAGCTCGCATTGCAACTATTGATGCTATCAAAGGCATCTAAAAAATAAAACAATTATAATCACACTATACACACTATACACAAACGGAACTGAAAAATGACTTCCAGAGTTGAAGTCCCCCCCCCCTCAGATCAATCGTATTAAGATGGTGCTCAGCCTAACTGAACAGTGAGGCTTAATAACAGGGGCTCCTCTATTCAGCAGGCACATGCAGTGTCGAGCACCAACACAGTCATGCTCAGTTGAGACCCAGAGCCTGTGCTGCCAAACTGTTAAGCACATTCCCATAAAAGCAGAACAAAGAGAGTGTTTGAGCTGCAGAAGGAAGAAACACACAGCTTGTGAAGCCCACGGCAGGCCTGGTCTGATGCAGAGACATCCTCCATGGCATGCTGGGAAAAGATGGAGGCAGAGGTACACAACTCCCTGGTAGCACCAGAGACCCTCGTGGAAACCATCGTGGGCTGGAGCCTGGGGGGGGGCTCTGTCAGGGGAGGGGAGTAGTGTGAGAAAGAATGATGTGATGACTGCATGGTTTGTGTGAAGAACCTGGGATTGGAGTGTCCCTGGGTTGCAAAATTGTTTGTGGTCATGAAGAGTGTGTGTATGTGTGTGTGTGTGTGTGTTTGTGTGAGCGCGTGTGTGAAATGAACTGTGTAGACGGGACTGTATGCAGCTGTGTGTGAGCATGCTCAGTGGAGCGCTTCCCCTCCCCATGCCGCTGAGAGGCTCTCAGGTCCTGGGATCCACCCCCAGTGACAGGCAGGCACACACTGACTGGCCCATCAAGGAGCCTGCAACAGGGGCCACAGCCGGTCGCTGGCGTGGAGACGCCTCAGCGTGGGCCTCCTCCAGTATCACCTTTACACGCCTGAGGACAACCTCAAGTATGTAAAAGTATGAACTAGCACACTTTCAGCAGAAACCTGGGCTATACTTCCACGGAGCCTGGTCACAGTAGAGATGTGGAGAGGTCTTTTGAGCGTCTATTCAGCGGGCTGTACGGGGGGGAGAGGCCCTACAGGCCTGCTGTGGCTTACAGGTACCGGCTGGAGGAATTCCTGAGGCCCTCCAAACAATCTTTAACATTTCCTCCTCTCTGACCGATGCCCCTGGCCTCCCTCTCTTCTCCCCCTCCCGCTCTCCTTCCACCCGCTGGAGGTTTGTGGGAGTTAATTTGCACCATGTGTGCTTTAATGTGGGAGGGGCAGGGATGGAAGCGTGTGAACCCGATCCCACTGTAAATCTCCACTTCCACAGCTTTCTCTCTCTCTCTCTCTCTCCCTCCCTCCCTCTTCCTCTCTCTCCCTCTCCCTCTCTCTCTCTCTCTCTCCCTCTTTTTTTTATTGGCATGTCACACTTTGGACAAGCTGGAAATGACACTGTCTGAGGACGGAGAACCAGCAGTGAGACACTCCAGATAACCACTTAAACTGAGAGATGGAGGGGGGAGATGAGGGGGGGGGGCACGGAAGGGAGGGAGGATGAAAGAGGGAGGGAGGGGCGGAGGAGGAAGGGAGTGGTGGAGGGAGAGAGTGGTGGAGGAGGGAGGGGGGGGAGAAGGAAGGGAGTGGTGGAGAAGGGAGAGAGTGGTGGAGGAGGGAGGGGGGGGAGGGAGAGAGAGAGAGTGGTGGAGGGGGGCTCAAATTAGCCGTCCGTGTCAGAGCAAGGCCAATCCAATTAAAGCTTGACCAATCCACACAAATGTGTTTAGTGTCAGGTTCCTCCGCACCCCAGCGCTGGGTGGGCGGGCCAGAGAAGCATTCCCTCTTAAACAGGGACGGCCATTTGGCCAGCGGGCTGGGGGGGATAACATTCAATTTCCTGAAATGCAGGGTGTTTGAGGAGGGGGGGGGAAAGGAAGACGCATAGGAGGGCTGGAGGTTCCTATCCTGGAGAGGCCAGGCGGTGAGACGACCCAGCGAGCAGCACGCGGTGTCTGCCTACTTCAAAGACCCTTTCATTTAGTGTGCAGACCCCCACGGAGGACGCCGCCATTTTAAGTGCGTTGGAAGAGACCCCGGTTATCGTAA
>CAEFZP010000491.1:35000-50127 GCA_903064625.1 Mallotus villosus | reverse complement strand
GCCTGCTTGGTCTGCCTGTCTGTCTGTCTGTCTGTCTGTCTAACAGTCTCTCTGCCTGCCTGTCTGTCTGTGTTTGTGTAGACAGAGCTGGAAACCAGAGGAGGGAACCTGATGTGTCTGAGAGAGAGGCTGCGAGACGACACCAATACCCACCGCCAAACACCCCCAAAACACACAGACACACTCACACACAGACCACACACACACACACACTCACACACACACACTCACACACCACTCGCACACACACACTCACACACACACACAACACCCACACGACTCCACTCACACACACACTCACAGACACAGATAAGATACACTCGCGATGTGTTGGAAATGAGGCACATGTGGACACATGACATTCAACACACTATAGATACAGTGCAAAGATATGCACATATCACACACACAGACACACACACACACACACACACACACACACACACACAAACAAACAAGGACTTTCATGTGACTGTAAGTGAGAGACGCGCCCGAGGCAGGCAGACATGACAGATTTATTTAGTAAAAGATCGAGCCCGTAACTTAGGTAAGACCACTTGAACCTAGCGCTGGGAGCGAAACGCTGGCATGATTTAACCAGCTGGGAGCAGCACATTATCTCTGCCCAGCGACACAGCGTATTTCAGCTGCATGCATCATTATAAGCAGAAACACAAGCCAAAAGATTTAACATTTTCATTAGCGTCATCTTTCGTGGGAGTAAACACTAAACAAGAGAGAGGGGAGGAGGAAGACTCAATCCTACTGTCTGTAATGACTCTAAGAGTGAACATTAGTCCAGAACACACCCCCACCCCCCCGTCTTCATAGCCTCTCAGCAGTAACAGCTCTGGGCTGAGATGTTGTTTCAACACTCTATAAAACACTTAGAGGGCCGATTCTGAAGAAGGAGAGAAGAGGGGAGGAAAACACAGACAAACACTCTCTTCTCCGCTCCCGAGATGCCTCTCTGGAAACGCTCCACATTGTGGGGGAACGAGCGGGCGAACGACGCGGGCGAACGAGCGGGCCCGGGCATCTCCAGACCCCCCGGATCCTGCCTGCTCGCTTTCAGGCTGAGCTTCCTTTAGCCAAGGTCAACGGGGACGAACGTGCCCCGAGGACATGGCCGAGAGAGAGAGAGGGGAGAGAGAGAGAGAGAGAGAGAGAAGAGGAGGGAGAGGGAGATAAAGGGAGAAGAGAGGTGTAGAGGACGTGATGTTGTTGGGGAGGGTGGGGGTCAACCTACGGTCGTGACGGCGACGGTGTCCACTGTCTGTCTCGAGCCACGGCGTCCTTTCCATAGCGAACCCTCAAAACTGTTCATTTTCTATGAAAGCTGACGCAGAGCTGGTTGCCGGGGGCGATCAGGCAAGTGGAAGGGCCCAGACGACCAGAGCGTGGCCACCTCCTGGACCAGTAGCACAGCTAGCCCAACAAGCCGCTAACACAGCACACTGCCTGACGCACCCTCCACCAGGCCCCCAGCAGCCCCACCCCCCCACCACCAGGCCCCCACCCCCCCCACCCCAGCCCCCACAGCCCCCACAGCCCCACACCACCAGGCCCCACCCCCCACCCCCACCACCACCAGGCCCCAGCATCCCCACCCCCCACCACCAGGCCCCCGACCCATCACTGGTCCAGCCCAGCAGCACCTCTCCCAGACCTGCTACTAACCGTTAAACTGGTGTGTTCACTGGTGGAAACTAGCGGTATTCAGCAGGAGAGATGTGGAGCTACTCCCCCTGCAGGCAGGTTTGGTACTGTGCCCACAGGCACCAACAATAGAGACAGAGACATAGAGGGAGAGATAGAAAGAAAGAAAGAAAGAAAGAGAAAGACAGGAAGAGGGAGAGAGAGAGAGAGAGAGAAAGAAGAGAGGAAGAGAGTGAGAGACATAACAGGAAAGAGAGAGAGACTGTGTCAGTGACTTAGACGGTTGTATTGTTTCAGCCCCTTGCCCAAGTGCCACGAGCATCAAGATGTTCATTTTTTGTTGAGAGGTTACACACTTGAATTCCCACTTCCGTGCCTCCTCTCCTCCCTTTCTCTCTAACACCACCACGCCTCCCTCCACACGCCCCCACTCTTAAGACCAGCGAAATGACAATCTGCACTCAACAGCTCAGACCTGCTCAATACACCAATGGAGCAGATATGGCAGAACAGATGACCCAGAACAGTACAGTAAAAATACACACACACTCAGTCAGAATATGTGCACCTTCAACTCTGTAGGATGATATTTGACAGCATGTGGAAAAAAATAAACAAAGCAATTTCTATCGATTATAACCAAGCAACATTTCAGCTACATGTGTTTTTTTCTGGTTTTTCCACAAAACACAGCAAACAAAGACATAATGATGGCCTGGTCTCTCTAGCCATTCTGGGGTTTTTCACAACAGGTGTACTATGGCCAAAGTGGACATAACAGCAGTGATTACAAGAGAGGGAGCCGACATTTTACTATACTGTTACTTAAGCACTGGTGTATCCATGGCACTTCCCCGGCGTCCGTGCTAGAGGATCCCTAAGGAATCCATATTAAGTGGCCTGTACTGACAGTTGTCCAAATATATTTGCATATATATTTTCCTGGAGTGAGGGAGAGAGAGAGAGAGAGAGAGGAACGTGATGAGAGAGGACAGCGAGATCGAGATAGAGATAGAGAGAGAGAGAGATCCGCGCGAAGAGCGAGAGCGAGCTAGCCGCACTCTCGCTCGTTGTCTGCACAGTCCAACAGCATCAACAACATACAGTCTGTCATTTAATCAGCTGCTAATACATTAACACAGACCGCCACTCCACCACACCCCCGAGTCTTTATCTAATCCCTCCACCACACCTCACAGCACCCCCAAACGTCCTTCCCCCCCCCCCCGTCCTCCCCCCTGCCCTCCCACCCGCCCCCCCCGCCTGCCCAAAGGCCCCCCCTCGCATCCAACCGTAAAACCACCACCCAACTCCACCGCAGGAACCTACCCCCACCGAAGCAACCACGCACGCCCGGAAAATCCACCCTGCAACAGCCCACCCCACCCAACCCACACAACCCTTCACACCCACACCCCCCACACCTCCCCCCCCCCGCACCCCTCATCCACTCCTCAGCCAAAACGCCACAGTCAACACCACCGCATCGGAACAAAAGACAAAGTCCAAAACCGTCCTCCCCAGTGCCCCAACCATGTTTCTTCTTCTCTTGCCTGCATTGTGTTGGCCCTTATGTAATTGGACATACAGCTGCTCACCCCACACAATCGCGTGTTGGTTTCTGACATGTTCATTTATTTAATTATTATTTACCATCAGCGTGTCAGTTCTGAAACCAATTGAATACAGAAGTGGTGAGAACACACCTCCTGAGCCGTAGTGTATCCCTCTCCCCTTCCAACCTCCTCCCCGTCCCATTCCACCCCCCATCCCCTTTTACCAACCCCCCCCCGCCCCCCCCCCAATCCAACCCACACCCCCCACCCTTCCCCCGCCCCCCACCTGCCCCTCCCTTCATCTCCCCCTCCTCCTCGCCTTTTCTCTTCTACTCCTCCATTTGTGAAGCTCACATTGACTTCCATTTGCGAACTTTTGGCGAGGCGCCCAACAGTACATATCCCTGAGATAGTGTTTGCTTCGACCAATAATCCCAGTGGCGAATAAGCAAAGAAGCAAAAAAAAGCTCTGGAAGGGGGGGGTGGGGGGGGGCAGCCTGCAGTTCCTATTGAAAATAAACCACCGCCACACATTCTAAGTCCCCTCTGAAATATCAACACAACACCCAACACACCGGGAGAGCCCTGGACTGGACAGCAACTCAACAGACCAACACCGTTCCCTCCCCTCCTGCCTCCTGCCTCTCGCTCTGCTCCTCCTCCTCCACTCATCTCCGCTACAATCTCCCTCATCCATCACTCCTCCTTCATCCCCGTTCGCGAACTCAACACCTCCTCTGACACTCCTCTCCTCCTCCGAGCACACTCGGTTTCTCAGTCGTTTCCCCACTACGCACCCCAAAGTCCATCCGCGAAGCGTACAAGCCAGCAGATCTAATCGGGGAGGGTCGCAGAGTTCAGACCGCAACCACGCGGGTCCGGTAGCGAGATAAAGTACGAAGTGCTAAGCTACCCCGATTTAAGATCTCGACGGGTGAGAATGAGAAAAGTAACGTCAACACAACCAGATTTGATGATCAAAGGAGTGCTGTTCCCACAACAGATGGAACCAGGTTGAGGAGGTGGAGCGCGAGAATCGGACGTGGGAGAGTGCTAGCCCTCGGTTTGAAATGACCACGGGTTCGGTGGACATACGAACTTCACCGAGAGTCGTCTCAATAAAAGGAGTTGGAGGACCATCAGAAGTGTTATGGATAGAAAAAGGTCTCCCCGATTCAAAGAAAAGGGGGGTGAGAAGTCCTCCTCCTCTATAATCCGCGATATACAGTCGGACCAGAGCTCCTCCGATCAAACGGCCCAATCTCAGCTCAACACTCCTCCTGCCTGTCCATAGATCCGTCCCTTACGGGACGTATTCCTCTCTCCTCCTCACTCAAGATGGATTGCCACAGTACCATCTTGCTGGGCCCAAAGGCGAGTACGTCACAGAGTCGTGTCCCTTAAAGAAACGGGCGTATCACCTCATCCTACCTCCTCCTCCAGTGCCTGTCACCTCAAAACCCCATCAATCACGTCTTCTTCTATCCCCAGATAATCATCCGAGTTAAGGTCGCTGACGAGACAGATTCGGGACACGTCTGTCATCCCTCAAAGCCTAACGAGACTCACTGTCACACCCGTTCGTCGCTGACCCTGCGCGCGGAATCCGACGAGTACCTGAACACACACAGCCCTCATACCACTGGGACGATGCTCTCCTCAGAAGGGAGCCTATCGCCTCATCCTCCTCTGGAAATCTCCACTTCCTCTGTGCGTGCCTCTTTGCTGGCCTTTCCCTCTCGTCCTAGAGAGCTCCTCACTTCCTCTCTCCTGCCTACCATGCCGCCGACGTCTCGCCTCAATCTTCACTCGTCCTCATCCATCGCGGGTCTCCTGCAGGTGCTCTCCATGGGCCTCCTCCCGATTATGCAAAAAGCAAAGCTCATACTCGGCGCTCTTCCCTCTCCATCCTCCTCCGAACCTCCTCCTCCTCTCCCCTTCCTCCTCTTCAACTCCCTCACCTCCTGCTCTCCCTCCTCTACTCCTCTCCTCCTCTCCTGTCTTAATGAAACCACAAAGTCCGTCCATGAAACGTAGGGGGAAATTGAAGTATACATTACGCAGAAAAAACTAAAAATAATCGAAATGAACCAAACCAACAGTTTCAAGCTGACCGGGTCTCCTTCAACATAGCCGAGCAAATGGCTTCAAAACACTCCAGGTTAAATTGCTCTTCTGCGCCCCCTCCTTCTTCTCTACCTAAATTAGCTTTTCTCTTACAAAAGCGTGTTTGAATTCAACGCCATGATGAAATCAAAGGCCTTTGCTGAGCGCTAAAATTAAAACAAGCAACAACCCTCACATCATTTTACCTCTTACAGATGGAGAGAACCAGATGAACACAAGGCAAAACGCCACGCCAGACAACCTTCCCTTGTTACACTGTAGATATATCATATTGTAAGGGCAATTAAATGAGATCGGCGCTCGGCGGAAACACGGGAGGAGAGTCGCCTTGTCGAGGTTTCCTCTTCAAGGGGCTTTTTACAGTGAGACGAGCGACGCCCGTTTCCCAACGCTGTTCCCCTGGCTAGGGGTCGAACCCGGCCGGCTCTGACAAGGTCCGCTTGCCCCGACTGCGGCCGTTAAGAGATAGACGCCACTGACGTTGTGAGACTCCCCCTCGCACTTGCCAGCGTCACACCTCAGCTACTAGACTGACGGGGTCCATGACAGTCTTAAAGCCCTCAGCACCTTCACCACATCAGCCACCGCACACATGCACACTGCACACATACAGCACTGCATCGCACCAACACAGCCAGCCCGCACACATCTAGCTGAACAGCACAATCTGCACTACTCAAACCACCTATAGAATGAATAGATAGAAATAGTAGAAAATATACACACACGACAGACTGACAGACAGACATACACATTCAAAATGAATCCAGAAAAATCACAACGCACTAAATTATTATCAACAAATTAATATGGACGTTTCTAACCACTCTTCTGCACACCAGTGCTAATTTGAAACAATGTTTAACTGCCCACTAATTCATGGGCGGAGTGCCGGGAGACACCTCCATCTGGAGGTAATACTTCTCTCTCTGATGAACCAATTCTAGTGTGTCTACCCAAAGAAAAAATAATAGAGATATAGAGAGATATATAGAGACATAGATAGAGAGAAGATGAACAGAGAGATATAGAGAGACATAGAGAGAGAGAGAATAGAGAGATAGAGAGAATATAGAGACAGAGAGAGATAGAGAAGATAGAGAGAGATAGATAGCGAGAGAGAGAGATAGAGAGATATAGAGAGAGACGGAGGAATTGGGAATTCTGGTGCTCTGAAAACTGTACTTCCCCCACCCAAAATAAAGTAATCGGGCCGTCATCGACGAACTCATAGAAACAAAAAACCTAGAGAGAGAGGGAGAGAGAGAGGGACCCGCTTGATGGGCCGCGCGCGAAGCAGAGAAGCAGATAGATACAAGAGAGAGCAAGAGAGCGAGACAGAATAGAGACAGAGATGGGGAGAGCATAGCCCAACAGACGTTATGTCTCCAGGAGACTGTAGATGAGATGTGCAGGCTGGAATGTGGAAGCCGGTAGCCCACCATGTCTACCAGTTCACTAGAACACCAGGGTCCAACCTTTAGACCAAGAGGACGTTTCTAAGGTACGAAGATGACATACTGACAGTTTACCATCTGTTGCATCTGTTTAGGATTCACAGAGCCCTCTGTACCACACCTCCACTCTGACACTGTGGTCACTCTGTCTGACACGACCACGCCACCACACCTGTCGTTTCACAAGGTCTGAGATACTGCCCATGCAGAAATCACAGCGGTGAAGTACAATAGTCTTTGGGGGCGAGAGGGGAAAGCAAGGGGGGCGAGGAGAGGAGCAGAGGGGGGCGGAGAGGAGCAGAGGGGGGCAGAGGGGGGCAGAGGGGAGCAGAGGGGGGCAGAGGGGAGCAGATGCCAGAGGGAGCAGAGGGGGGCGGAGTAGAGCAGAGGGGCGGAGGGAGCAGAGGGGGCGGAGGGGGAGCAGAGGGGGGGCAGAGGGGAAGCAGAGGGGGCGGAGGTGAGCAGAGCAGAGGGTGAGCGCAGAGCGGGAGGGCAGTAGGCGCAGAGGAGTGGGGGCGGAGGGGAGCAGAGGGAGCAGAGGATCTCTGACAGAACAAAGTGAAGATCGGAGAGCGAACCGGGAAAAGTCGTCAGCTCTCCAACAATCCAGCGGAATGAGAAGTCAGTCCGACAGTCCCCCCCCCCTCCCCCAACTCTCACTTCTACCATACCACAGCCACCTCCCTGCCTCCCCTTGAACAGAAAATGTGTTTTCCAAATGAAAATAAAGTGAGGCGGAGCGGTTTGAGGCAGTTAAACTCAGGAATATGAGATCAAATAAAGACTCCTGTGGAGGGCAGAAAGGAGGAATGAAATCACTTGTGAGGGGAGATGTACGGGTAATAAAATTACTCCTTTATATGTCCCTAAACGCTGAATGTTCCTCTGGAGTGGGTGAGGGCCTCACTTGGTCGAAGACAGTATGCAAGAGGCCATTTTCATAGTATGGGGAAAATTCAGAGTAATGCTTCTCTAGAACTGGGTGCTCTGCAATTTACTCGCTGAAAACCAATGACTAAATATATTTCTATATATCTTGAATCTTTTAAGCAACAAGTTTAACAGAACTATGAGTTGACTCGCTGTATTAGGGCTGTCATTGAAGACCTCTATGTTCCTTCAAGTCCACCAAAAACGATTTTTCAAACTACATGTTCCGCCGAACGCTTAAATTGTGCGGGAGAAGATTGAGCTTCCACGCCACGCGGCGCAAACAAATACTGATTCATCGCCCACGGGTCAGGAAGTGGAGGAAGTGCATCTCTTTGAAACGCTTTCCTTTTTTCTATACTAGTTATTCCCCTGCTTTTCCATTTGGCATTGGCCTAAACTGAAGGAACACAGAATAGGGCATTTGTACCCCCGAAAACATGCATTCATTTGTGTTTTCGAAAAGGTAGTCACAATGGCATTTAAATAAAATTCCAGCCTTAGCGGAAAAGCTGTATCAGAGGACATTTGCAATTGGTGAAATACATTATAATTCATTATACAGCTGCTATTAAACTTTCAATGAAAAAGGCTTTAGCAGGTGGATGAGCCACTTATCAGCCAGCCCCACTGCCTTTAAGAGCTGCCCGTACTCTGGGGCCTGAGTGGCATAAAAAGCTATCTGTAATGACATTGAAAATAGGACTAAATGTACAATTTATGAAAACAGAATTGTCCGGTCGGGTTTTAGAGAGTCTCACCGGTTGTAATTGTTTATTCATAATCAAAAAGAGAAAGGAAGGCTGTAATTCAGGAAATTGGAAAAATAGAGTGATCCCATTTCTAAAGTCACGTCAACTCTCACTACCGTCTGAAAGGCTTGAGTCCCTTAGAAGTTTAAAAGGCATAGTTACCTTACTGCAGCAACACTTTATGACTTGTAACAAAGTTTAAAAAAAAGCTAAACAACTCACCAGACAGCAACTTTAATGAGGTTAATCTACTAAATATTTGTAGTAAATTCAACCAATTAACAGAGGGTTTCCACGGGTAATCTTAACAACTACAACAAATGTGTGATTTCTCATGTTTTTCACCCACCAGTTTGTTTAGCACACTTGGAGTGTAATTAAGTGGTTTACGGCGAGTAGCCAATGTTTTCGCCACGTGAGAATTAATCTCTTGGCAGAGTCAACAGAAAACAACACACAAGGTGATAAACGGAGAATATAATGTTTACAAACACACAGTGACAGTGCATTCTCATTACGGAGATCATCACATCCAAACATGAGGATAGTATGTCGAGCACGCGCTGACTATCTGGTCCAGCAACAGCGACGTTGACAATGTTAGTTTTCCAGGTGATTTTAATTTACAAAGAGGCACCCAATTATTAATCAGAGACTTTGCTAACTTTGAGACATTGATTTCTTCCTGTTCCCTCTCTCTCCTTCGGGCCTGTCTGTCTGTTGAAGCCTGTTGCAATCTATTCTACAAGACGGATGGCAAAGGGGAGGTTTCTGACAGCTTAAGAGTACCCGTCAGCAGCCTGCGAGACATCTCCCAGCTCACACAGTCTCTGGCCTGCGTCTCCCCAAACAAACAACGCTCCACTTCAAATACATAGCAGGACTATTAGGTAATCCTCTTCTTTGTTCTCTCTCTCTTTCACACACACACACACACACACACACACACATGCTCTCTCACGCACGCACACACACTCGGTCGCTATCTCTCTGCCTCGAAGATGAACCTCCATCTTTCTCCGTGTTCCGACTCCTGGCCTCCGCTGACAACACAACGCTTAACGCTGCCAGGGCCAAAGGAGTGTGCCGTGATGAATGGTTGGAATTATCTCCCCAAATATACACACGGTATCGTATGTATGAAGGGGTGTTTTTGTTGTGTCACAATGACAGTCATAGTCTGGGAGGGAGCGAGCGAGCGAGGGAGGGAGGAATAGAGACAGACACAGAGAGAGAGTTAGAGAGAGAGCGGGAGAGAGAGAGAGCGAGAGAGAGGAGAGAGAGAGAGAGAGAGAGAGAGAGCGAGAGAGAGCGAGAGAGAGAGATAGAGAGAGAGAGAGAGAGAGAAAGGGGAGGGGGTCCAGACAAGGGTTCTTTGTTTTGGACGGGACAAATCTGAGGTTTCCTTTTGGATATTCAATATCCTGCAAGGTACCCAACAGAGTTACAGTAGTTCAGTGTCTGGAGGGCCTCGGAGGCTCTCTAAGTGAGTCTGTGTTTTGTTGCAAGGTTCTTAGTCAACTGCTGAGTGGTTTGCCTGAGTCCCTTCCAACAATGCCTGGCAAATCAATCAATCGGAGAGTAAACGCTACAAAGACCAGATGTGGCACTTTGACCAAAAAAAATACAAAAAAAGATTTGTATGAGAGGACTATGAGCCCCTTATAGTACAAAGGTTTAAACAGTATGACATCTTCATTACCTCACTGAATGAAGATGTCGGACGGCTACCTTGTGCTTTTCCATTGACTATACTCGCTTGTTATTTTAGGTGGCTTCTCTGAGGCGTCGTATGTCAAATCTGTGAGTGTGCAAATGTCTCGCTCTGAAATATATACCCCCGTCTTTACTTTACAAGTTGCCAAGGAGAATGAAAGACAAATGCATCATTAGCAGGTGATTTTTTCTCTCCTTTGTTTTACAAGTCTACAGTAGTTCCGTTTCAACACTCACACACAGACACACAATTATAAATGCAAGGCTTGCTGTAGGGAGCTGAACTTTTCACACCTTTCAAAGCCACAAAATTGGACGGTTTTGTGGTTGTGCAGCTGCCACTCTGCACTAATGCAAGGCGGTGTCATATGAAAAATATTCCTCTCCCCAAACCACATGGGCTGGTCATTAATGAAACACAGACTGCGCAGTGAGGGTCATACAAAGTCTAGATTTCAGCAGCCACACTTAAAAACCGCTCAGAAAGAATAGGGAAACATGAACACAAATCAGATTCCAGCTCCAAGGACAGGAAAAATAAATATATAGAAGTAAGGCTCTGGCCTCTCACATTTTCCTAGCACTTTGCAAACAACCGTCAGTGTGGACTCAGAAACAGTTCACAATGAGAGTAGACTAAACAATAAGATCCCAGCCAAGGAAAATGCTAAGCAACTCTGCACACAGGATGTTTCGGCCTAATTGCCAAATATCAAATCTCACAATGGAATCTGTCCATATGGCAGCGACGGTCTTATTGCAAACCTGGGGAAATTTGCTTTTTAAAAAGTGTCAACTTCTCTGAAAAAAGGAGACAAATTGTGCAGAACTGTTGTTGATTCGTTTTAAGCGGGGAGGAAAAGCTCCGCGGACCAACTGTGTCTTACAGAGAAGGCATTATAAAACAAGTGGTGTTTGGGGTCTTGTAAACGAATGATTCAAATCTACAACATTTAGATAAACACATTAAATGGCTCCCTGAAGATATTCAGAGGGAAGGAGGGGAGAGAGGGAGGGAGAGAGGGAGGGAGAGAGAGAGGGTGAGAGAGAGACGTGTGAGGGGGGTATTGGGGAGACGACAGACTAACTGGGACCTGGGGACTAGAGAGAGGCAGGGGCTGCTGTGAGGGACTGCACTCTAAACAGGAAGCTAATCGGACAGTCCCTACATGTGGCCCTCTGTGTGCCTCTCAGTCAAAGCCTCGCTCACCGAGATCCCCAACTTCAAACAACCAAAATACCAGCGCATTCATAAAACAGAACAGAACCACAGGGACTAGGAGAAGGCAGGGAGAAGAAGGAAAAAAAAAGAAAACACAAAAAAAAGGTAGCAGGGCTCAACAGCAGATGGTAAAATTAACATTTCAACAGTTCCTCTCTTTCATGTAGGTCTCGGCAGAACTTGAGTTTTTTTTCTGGAAAACGTAAGGGCTAGGGTTTGGAAAGATGCAGCGCTGGGGAGCGCATCTGGAATAGAGGAAGAGGAATATTGGCTTATAGCTCCTGACGGTCCACCACTATGAAAAATTAACCATGTCTGTTTTGCAGGTTTCCTCCTCCGAGGACCCTAAGCTGTGTTATGGAAACATCATCTCCGTAATTTATACGTGAAAGAACACCTGGTGATGAAAGAAAATAAACTTTTTTTTTCTTCTTTCAACCCAATACTTTGACTTTTTCACCTGTCTTTAATCTCTCATTTCCCTCCTTGTCAACCCCCATCCAGACAGGTTATTTACTAGAGGGCTGCCGTCTCAACGAAGACACAAATTCACTTTTAATCTCTTTCTGAAGATGCTCTTGAGAAGTCATTGGATACTGAGGAAGGTTCAGATAAATAAGCAACTGAACAACGGACCGCCCCTCTCATTTCAAACCGTCCAATGGCGTTCCTCCACAGTACCCCATTAATTTGGACACAGTTATGGCTAAATTACATGTGTTCCACCTCTGTGACATTTTAAATGCAATTAAAAGCTGGTTATGAAAGTGTGCGGACTTCCACCGCCACGAAGCGAATCACCTTCTGTGTGATTAACATGCAAACGAGCTCACGCTGACAGACTAGATTGGGGTTTGAAAACCTCAATTACTTTAGTGTGATTATCTATTTACCAGTACACAGATTTTCCATTCCATCATCTCCAGCAGAGTCCCCCATGCATGCGCCTCAATTACACACTCCCACCTTTATTTATGATCTGCGTATTAGCCAGACACAACCAGGGTTATTTTTCACAGTGATGTATCGCCTCCTTACAGGGCATTCACATGGAGCATTACAGAGCAACACATACTAATGCTACTCTGATCTATTTGGTTTGTGAGCACTTAATATCTTCTGACCCTCCCCTCACACCCCCACAAGTCCCTCTTTCCGCTCCCCCCGCCCGCCCCCTCCCTCCCCCCCCCACCCACAAGCCAATTCAAACTCACTTTGATTCATATATTTCATACCGCTAAATGACCCTCTTTCTACCTTTCTGTGGTGCTGGATTAAAGACAGGTGCATCATGGGTAATGGAGGAGAGGTCATCAGCTCTTTTTGAACACACTTTCTCTTCTCTCTCTCTTCTCTATTCCTGCCTTGATGTTCCTGCGTTTTAGAGCGTTTCGCAGGAAGGAGTGAGAATTAAAGGCTGTTTGGAACGCTATGGAGGGTCATTAGCGGAGCACTACCAAGACAGAGCTCTTTCAAGTGCAGTGGAGGAGAACGTGGGTAGATTTGGGTTGAAGTGAACGGAGTCCACAGAAAACACTCTCCTAGACGTACGTATCGGCGTGTTGACGCAATTATCCACAGAATGCCTGGCAGCATCAGAGGAATCTTATTTAATTAATCTCAACGGTTGAATTACTGAGGAATTCTTGTTGTGAAAGACATGCTATTGTAGAGGAACAATGCTGGAATTTGGGAAATTGGCACTGTTCTTAATAAGGAGTGGACTGGAATAATCGCATTGTATTTCATCATGAATATAACAGGAAGGTCCAAATATGATATAGTACGATACCAAAAGATGTATATGTAATTTCTAAAAACATCCTTGTGATAACACATATTTGACAACCGGACAATGAGTCAAGACAACTGTTTTCACAACAGTGTAAACAGCTGCTTGATTGTTTACCTATGCTCTCACTAATCTCATTAAAGCCCTTGTTTCCAGGGCTGGAGAGGTAAACGTGTCCCAGCCCGAGGTGTCCCAGACCTGCCTGGCCCAGACACAGCTGCTTCCAGACACAGACCAGGCCCACAGCCAGGCCCACAGCCAGGCCCACAGCCAGGCCCCCCCAGCAGCCACACTCGGGGAGCACAAGGAAACAGTGCCATCAAGTGAAATTTCTGAGGACTCCTCGAATGCTCTGACAGATCAGTGCACCCCCCCCCGCCCCAACCCCAGGTCACAGACGTACACCTCTCACTGCTACGGACACACGCGCTCCAAACACCGTGGCGCAGCGTGGCTCTTTGTAACGCCACGCGAAGGCTGAGAGGGGAAACAGGAAACATCTCGTGTGTTGTGAGGAGGGCCTCTCTGAGGAGCGGCGTCCAGGAGGACATGGCTTATTCATCGGGGCGACGTGCTCCTGGAAGGTTGATCCAGTTGAATGAAACCAGAGGAACAAAGAGAATGGCAGAAACACTCGGGCAGGAGAGCTGTTGCCACGGAGGCGTAACCTGGACAGGAAGTGATGCGCCTAAGAGCAACAAGACTGAGAGTACTGAGAGTTACGGCGGAGCGGGGCTTAGATAATAGGACATAATGGACAATTAGCTGTGGGTAGTGGTGGTGACTGAATGAAAGAACCCCACTCCAACGTATTCACTCCTGGGATGAGAGTTCTACTCACTGGAGCAGCAGGCTCCGCTCACCCACCTCACCCCCCCCCTCAGGAGATCAACACATCACATTAACAAACATGGCACTCCTTCAAAAACCGTGCAACAGACTGGCACAGTTCACGGTTCAGCCTGCAGCTCCCTCACGCAGTAGACTACACGCACGCCGCAACCACAAACCCACAAGTCCATTGTCTCATGTCCCTCTTCCTCGTGGAAAACACACACCTAAGTGTGCGTAGCACGCGCATTCTCACTCCCTCAAAGTGGTGAAAGAGAGATGGGGAGGGGGGGGGGTAACATTTGCATAATTAAACCTATATGAAAGCTAATTATGTCAATAAATGAGAGAGGTCCGCCTGTGCGTATCACAGAGTCTGCGCTTCCAGCCCGCGCTCAGACAAGCTCCAGCCTCCCCCTTCCAGCCTCCCCCTTCCAGCCTCCCCCTTCCAGCGCTGTGTAAACCTATTGATCTGTGAAACACAGGGACTCAGGGGAGACGATTCACTTAATATTATACATCTCATGATGAGATGAATAACGATTATACCATTTGGTAATTAAGCGTCTTACAAACCATTTAACTGACTGCGCGTCAGAAAGGGTCGCTGGAGGTCGGCGTGATTGTTTTTCATTTTCGCTCGGCGCCAAAGAAAGAGAAAGCAAGCGTGTGTGCAAGCGTGTGTGTGTGTGTGTGGGAGCAGGGGGGTGCTGATCATTAATGCTGTCAAGACTCTATGAAGGGAAAACAATTTGCAGAGAAAAAAATACGAAAAAGCCAGACAAACAACTCACCTTCATAGGAATCTGAAGGGATTATATATTTAGAAATCTCATTATCTCACTTAAGACATGTTTCACCGTCACGAGTGAGAGAAAAATAAAGCAGGCAGATGTAAATATGAGAGTAGGGAAAAGGAGGAGGGTGATGTGTGTGTGTGTGTGGCAGAGGGATGAGACTCACATACAGTAGAGACGCTACTTACCTGCCACTATGTAATAGTCTGTCTGATCCACGCAAAGGTGTATTAAACACACATGCGGAGAGCCAATTTGCTGTCAACATTCTCTTCCTAATCCCTACTT
>CAEFZP010000491.1:0-30000 GCA_903064625.1 Mallotus villosus | reverse complement strand
AAATCCATGTCAGGCGTCTCTGATGTCGTGCCTTCAGAAGGGTTCTCTTTCACAATAATCTCAGGCACTTGGACCCGTGCCCGTGGCCTGCTTCCGCACACAAGATTTCTCCAATTAACTCGGAGGGAAAGAATAACACGTGAAACTCTAGATCCACCCTTTTATGAAAATTTAAAAAAGATTGTGCGCGTAAACTATTTGCAATCAGTCATGTCACGAGCAGTTAGGAGTCGAGGCCCCAACGTGTGTCTAATGAGTAGATGCTTTGCCCGAGGGCTGCAGATATTAAAACCACAAGCCCTTGCCTGCTCCTTGTCTGTTACTGCCTGTGTTCAAAATCACGTTACTAAATGACATGGTACCGAGTGCTGTTTGTGGCTATCTTGTGATACTTGCGAGCAGCAGATTACTGTAATGTGTTCTGATTAAAAGACTACAGGCTGCCACCCATACACTTTCCGTACCTAATAAACAGTATGACGGTGCGGTATTTTCAGACTCTCAGAGAGATTAGCGCTAACTGAGTGCCTGACTGACATGTAGAGGGGGGCTGTGTCGGTTCTGCAGAGCGTGTCCATTCACACTGTTGATTAGCATAGCTAGCTTTCTGGATCAATAAACTCATTGAGCCAGTCTTCCCCATCATGACTGATGGAAGCTTTGCGTTGGCTTGACCATGCCTCCCATTGTGACAGTTCTCTCATAGCAACTGTCCAGTCCAGACAAACACTCGGATCTTCTTTCTACCTTACCTTCTGCGTTTTTCCTGTCTCTTCATTATTCTTTTATACAAAGCAGGGTCGCAGAAGACCACTATGGCTACTTCTATAAACAAAGTGAATCTGGAAAGAAAATAATGGAGACGTAAAAAAAAGAAAAACTATAAGCTCCCAGAGAGGGTCTGGATTGAATCCAGTTAAAGTTTGAGGTATTAAAACATCTCAGAGCTGTTAGACTTCTGTGAGTGAGCGGGGGATAGGTTACACATGGCGTGTTTGCCTGTGTGAAGGACATGCTCAAGGTTGGGAATATATGTATCAGGTGCGAATTATATTCTCTCTGTGGAAGTAAAGTACAATTCCAGAATGTATTTAAACGTGAACCCAGGGCCTAATCCGCCCCGAGATCAGTGAAGAGAGGAACGTGGGTCCTTCCACTCTTGCTCCAATTTGCTCACAGCACGACAGTATGAGACCCCAAACCAAACCTCATTAAACTGAAATATGGAAACTTGGGAAAGTTCCAGAACTTCCAACTTTCCAAGTGGGAAGACAAAACAGCGGACCATAAAGAGGGGGAGCAGCGAGGGGAGGAGGAGGGCGAGCGAAGGCAGATCCTTGCAGACCGAGAGTGAGTGAGAGAGAGTGAACCTTTGATGAGAAGGACTTTTTTTGTTGAAGAGTGGGGCTTAAATTTAAAATATTCTGGGTGGTGGAGAATAGGGGATTGACCATTGCCCTGATCCCAGTCACACACAGGGGCGCTGGGGTTAATGGTGGATAAAGATTAGACAAATGTATGGGGCTCTGGGCTGATCTCCATCCCTCTGTCCACCTCACCCTCCAATCCCTGATCGGCTACACAATGGGACAGGCCAATGGGGAGCAGTCGGAGGCCCTTTGATTCCCGTCCTCCCCCTCCGCTGGTGATGGTGTTCTGGGTAAAGACCCGTGGAGGTTCCCCCCTCTCACCCACTCCTGGGAGAAGAGTTAGCCAGCTCAGAAAACCCGTTTGAGGGTTGAAAATGAAATGACAGTGAGCTCTGATCTATAACAAGAAATCAATTTTGGGATTGGAAAATACGAGCAGAAGCCACCAGTCCAGGGAAGCTCTACTTTAAACTAGCCAAAGATATGCCTAATTGCTGTAGACTTTTATACATGTGTACATTTTGAGGGCCTTGGAGTTAGGGGCGTTTTTTTTTGGGGGCAATGATTAGAGTGCCTTCTGTTGGAGAGCAGATATGCTTTGAGAGTTCATCTTTGAAGATTTAACGGGATACTCAACAAATTTAAAACTAATATTCAAATCTCTTTTAGGTGGGGGAAAAGGGATTCTCGGCTCTGCTCGGCCCTGTGAAGATGTGGCTCCAGGGAGATGGGCCCGGGCCCCACAGCTCAGCCACCCAAACCAGCCGGCCGCTTCCAGCCTCATCCACTTGAATAAAATCTGGACCTCAAAGGCAAAACTCAGCGGTGGAATATTGAGTCAAATAGATGTACATGCTGAGAATGGGTCAGAATATTCAAATAAACTCATGGCCTGGATTCTAGGAAACAACCTTGGGAAAAAATAGACCAAAACAAACTTCTGAGTTATAACTCATTTTAGGTGGCAAATTCGGGGCCTTGTTGAGGCGAACAAGGAGACAAATAGTTAAGGTGAAGAACAACAATTAAATGCTAAAGACTGAAACATAAATTCAACCTCTGCCTCTCAACCAACCAATATCGAAATTACATTTGAACTTTCTTTTACTGAATATGTTACCATTCCACCAAAGGATGAACTTGCAGATTCATTCATAGTGCTTGAGGAAACAGTCTGTCACCAAGCCACGACGGAACAAGCCTAAAGAATCCAAGGCCAGCAGGTGAAGATGATTATGAGTCAATCCTTGCTAATGTGGCTTCACAGCACACAGGTCATAGACTCAGGAGGCATCTGACACACATTGTCAGACTCCAAACATCTGTAGCGAAGGGCAGGATATGTCTCACCATGGATAAGCGTAATTGGAGACGGAGAAGGATAACGCTAACTAATGGTCGAAGAAGCGTTTGGGAGGCGGTTGAACAGACATTTAGACTCGTTTAGACTTGTTCTGAGCTAATGCCCCGACCGGCGTTTTATGATTTGAAAACTGTCACACAAACCTGCCTTTCGTGTGTTCACTTTTTAACCGTTTTGTTACCGGCATTATTGCATTATAATTTCATTCAGCTGGTAATATTGAATCATCTCCTTCATCTGAGCTAAGATATGATTCTTCCGAACTGTGTGGTAGTGCTTAGTTTTGTTTTTTACAAGCACAAATATCAGTTTTAACCTGAAGGTTCCCGGAAAGGCAGTGACTGATGAACCAGACAAGCATGAGAACCAAAACATAACAACAGGCATGCAGATAGCAGTACAGTAAGCAATAAGGCTGTCAAGTCTCACTCACCAGTTTTGAATTCTGAGTGTTCAAGTTCTGACTTGGTCTACGGACACAGCCTGGGCATATTTCATCCTGAAATGAGATTCGGAGATGTATTGGACTATAAAAAAAGGCATAAAATAACAGAGTAACTTACAAATACATCATTCTACAACACACTCTACTATTTTCTAAAAGCATACATTCTCATAATACTTGAGTTACGTTTGTCATTCCTCATAAAGTGCTCCCTTACAATACTCAATAACACAGCACAGTAATGTGAAATCAAAATGTCCCTAACATTCAAAAAAGGCAGCGAGATATCCGCCAGGGCCCACACAAGCTCTAAGGCATATCATAACTTGTGAGCCACAGTAGATTGAAAACCTGCGGGGTGTGAAGACTAAACAGAGCAGGCCGAGAAGGTTGCTCCGATGATGAGAATTCTATCACGGCGAGCTGATGAAGATTTGTTACTTTCTACGGGAGCGTAACCTCTACTTCAACTGTCTGAGGCTATCTCATCCAGGTAACATCCAAAGGTAGCGTGACAGAACTACCGTATGAGAAAACACGTCCATTTAAACCTTCAGACGGGCGAATAAGCGTCGATGAGGTACGGATGATGTAGATGTTCTGAGTGTGTAATCTGTGTGATGAATGTCCAATTCGGACTCAAGTGTCAGGGGGATGGGGGGCTGTGACAGAGGACCCTGTGCTGCTGTGTTTAGATACGTACCCTGAGGGGAAAACCGTGCTGCTGTGTTAAGGTACGTACCCTGAAGGTGCTGCTGTGTTTAGGTACGTACCCTGAGGGGGAAACTGTGCTGCTGTGTTAAGGTACGTACCCTGAGGGGGAAACTGTGCTGCTGTGTTAGGTACGTACCCCGAGGGAGAAAACTGTGCTGCTGTGTTTAGGTACGTACCCTGAAGGTGCTGCTGTGTTAAGGTACATACCCTGAAGGGCAAAACTGTGCTGCTGTGTTAAGGTACGTATCCTGAGGGGGGAAACTGTGCTGCTGTGTTAAGGTACGTATCCTGAGGGGGAAACTATGCTGCTGTGTTTAGATACGTACCCTGAAGGTGCTGCTGTGTTAAGGTACGTATCCTGAGGGGGAAACTGTGCTGCTGTGTTAAGGTACGTACCCTGAAGGTGCTGCTGTGTTAAGGTACGTATCCTGAGGGGGAAACTGTGCTGCTGTGTTTAGGTACGTACCCTGAAGGTGGCTGCTGTGTTAAGGTACATACCCTGAAGGGCAAAACTGTGCTGCTGTGTTAAGGTACGTATCCTGAGGGGGAAACTGTGCTGCTGTGTTAAGGTACGTACCCTGAGGGGAAAACTGTGTTTGTTGTCCGTCTCAGGAGTGGAGGAAGTCCAGAGGTGTCGAGGATCTGGCGAGAGAAAACATGGGAGACGTCGTAAGTCAAAAGTATTTCCTACACACAGACATTGGGTAAAACGTTATGGACTTGGATACGTTTCCCGTTCATGCTCATCGGTCTCCCCTGATGTGGCCTGTGCATACATGTAGGGAACATATTTCTGTATGTGTTAAACTTCTGAACAACAAAGTACACCTGGAATTTACAGGCTAGCGTGTAAATGAGAGCATGCGTGTGTGTGTGTGTGTGTGTGTGTGTGTGTCATGGGGTTTAGCCTTGTGAAGGCTTAAGCATGTAGGTTTAGGTACAGTACAGAACATGCTATCGCTATGGAGAAATATGTGGAGGGCATTTTCCAAGCTGAAGGGTGCAGTGCCTGCAAGGCTGAAGCTATCATTGCAGAGTAAATCATTCTGTTCACCTGACACAATTAGAATCCTCGTGCCCTTTTCCTCAACTGTCTGCATCAAACCATCCACATGTTATCTGTGCAATGTACAACTGTTTGTTTGATGTCACACTTGCCTTTCGTGTTTGGTTAGATTCACTATCCTACAACAGGAGGGTATTTCTACACCGTGGAATCCATGCCACCGTTTTAATGCGCATACATCATTTTTTAAACACTTGACCCCTCGCAACATTGAAATTCTCCTCGTGGAGAGCTGTGCAGGCAAGCCTCTGATACCGAAGACAGGCGGGGCAGTCCGCTAACGACCGAGCTGTTCCATAAGTAGGGCTTCTTTTTTTTTCTCTCTCCCAGAATTCCTTTGACCCCTACAGGCAACCAGCAACTGCTGAATCCTGTGGAATGTGCTCTCTGAACTGCAAACAAGGCCCTCAGCCCGAACGGCATTTCTGAAAACAAAACCTGCCAACTGCTATTATTGTTACTGTTCTGAGTTTGGGGAAGTGTTGCACAGATTTCTGCGTAACATTTACTCAGCGGAGAAGAAAAAAATAACAACGTACTGTAAGGTCTAATGTATCTCTAGAAAATGCGCTTGAAGACATTTCACCAGCATCTCCTATAGGCCAGTAAAACAGCTATGTCTGCTTTATGTCAGTATTTCAGTACTGTTTAATATAAATCGGAATAGTTTGTAAACAGGGCTGTTGTAGTTTAATAAACCACTTACAACTGTTTACATAAATGCTCATATGAAGTGCTTTGTTGGATCCAGACGCTTTATAAAGTAAAAACATAATTTTCAGTTAATGTTCCATTCATTCAAAATGAACTGCAGAGTTTACTTTAATACCTTAACACATCTGGGCTGTAAAGATGTCATATTTTATTCAGAGGAAAAGCATTAGAAACGCTATTAGTCTGTATGACCTCCAATTCTAGGGATTTACAAATACCACACATATCTTTATGCTGAACACAAAATGATCTCTAAATTCTATCAACTTATAAATACAGACCGTATTCAAGTATTCATGAGTCCCAATAATGCTATAGGCTGATATTTACATAAACCGCGCTACTAAGTCAAGATAAACTATTTAAAACCCGCAGTAGAAATACCTCCACATCACAGCAAAGGAGGGTCCTCTGATGAAAGAGGACATTATGCTAACAAGTCAGATTACTGTACACAATAATTTTATCTTTATAGTAAATACCATCCCCGTGTTAGAGGGGCGGTATGGAGAGTCGCCGGCAATATTTTCTTCAGACACCAAATGCCCCTTATCAGTGCTAGTGGAGCAATTCAGGCCCGCGAACAAAGATGAGTCTTCAAACTCATTCTATTCATGGTTGGACGTGTAATTACCCTCAGTTCACAGTCTAGACGTTAGCGCTTTCACAGTATTTAAGACCCCCTCAGCTACACGCACGCTGTCCGCTTCTCCACCGACAGAGCCCCAACGTTAAATCTGCAGCAGATAAATTAGCGAAGAATGCAATAAAAAAGACACAATGAGAAGAACTTTATCCTCCCGCTGCTAAATGAGATTTCTTTGAAATGCAGATCAGGGTTTCTAGATTAGTGAATTTTAGCTGCTGTCAACATCATAACAAAATACAAATGCGATTGTTGGCCGTTGCCTTATCTCCTTGCTTCCATCTGCTGGCTCGTTATTTACTCTCCTTGATTTTCTATGCAGATCTAAATAACTCGCATCAAAAGAAGGGCTTACCGCACAATGGCTTCTTAAGCCTCTACATCAAGGTATTTGAAACCGTAGTCACATAAAAAGCCTGCCCATCAAAGGCCCATCTCTAATGAACTGAGAATCAGAGGGGGTGTTTGTGTGGCGGTTTAAGGCTGCCTGGAAGCGGGAAGAGGAGACACATCTGAGTAGGCCAGGGGATGGCATATCTACCACAGTGGCCGGAGGAGATTAGCTCACCATGGAGACCAACACAACCCAGGTATCACCAGGTCTGCCTGCTCGCCTGACTACCTGCCCACCTGTCTGTCTGCCCGCCCGCCCGTATGTCTGTCTGTCTGTCTGTCTGACTGACTGCCCGCCCGCCTGTCTGTCTGTCTGTCTGTCTGTCTGTCTGTCTCAAGTATGTCTGTCTATCCTCTACAAAGAGGATCTTTACTCATATTACAGATTGTAATAGTAATATTGTAATACGGTACATTTGACTAGATGATTTTGTACAAATATGCAGTACAACAGAAAACAATAAAATAGCAAACAGAGACAATGTTAAAAGAGAAAACAAACAGAAGGAATATTTGCTCGTCAATGGCTTCACATATCTTGCCTTCTAGAACCGCGCCCACACCCTGGCTAGGTGGAACCGAGGGTGGGGATAAATGCAACGGAGGAACGAGGCTGGACATCCTATAGGTCAACCAAACTCCTGAGGGCCCTTCTCACAACGAATCAGAAAACATGAAAGAGCCATGCAGAGTCCCAGCGCGCCTTCCTCCCCTTCTCCCCGTTCTGCAAACAGACACACTAATCTCACACAGGCACTCTGCATTACGCCCCAGCAAGAACCTGTCATTTCATGGTGTATTTGTTGCATTCAGCACACAGACCGGATTACAACCGAAATCTCCAGACTTATGAGGAGAATAAACTGCATGGCAAGATCATGATCTCAGTGTGTCTGTGTGTGTGCGCGGGGAGTGGTAGAGTGTGTGTGTGTGTGTGTGTGTGTGTGTGTGATGGAGTGGAGGGGGGCAGGGACAGGGACAAGGGCAGGATGGAAGAGCCCAACAAGCATGCAGTTTACCAGGGAACAATTAGCCCTGGAGCCAGAGGGAGCAGGCCTGGCACATGTGGTGGGGAGGCAGGAGCCGCAGGAGCAGGCCAGATGAGGAGGAGAGGGGGGGGGCGCGTGGCAGCCACGCGTGTGCCAGTCATTGGCTGCTGGGCATATCCTGCTTGAACACCACAATCTTACACACATCCGTAGAACGAGAAAGGGAAAGAGAGAGAGAGAACCTCCTTTCCTTGACATTCGGTCTGTGATCTGGTCTGTGATCTGGTCTGTGATCTGGTCTGTGATCTGTGATCTGGTCTGTGTCCTGAGTGAGTCTGGTCTGTGTTATTCAGAACGCAGGCAGACTTCCAGAGGGGAGCACCCTTTAATTCTGTTGTCTTTCCAGAATAAACACAAGTTTTCTTCTAAACTCCCCACCCACCTTTCCACCCCTCCTCCTCCTCGCCCCTCTCCTGCTCTCGCCCCCCTCTCTCCTCTCTGTACGTCGTGCCAACTGGGCTCACTGCCAGTCACATTTGCAACCACGAGGGACCACTGCCTTTTTTTCTTGTTTAATGAAATGACAAAACAACAGATTTACATATGCAGAAACAGGTGTTGTAACAGGTTTGACTCCTCTTGACCTAATCCATGTTACAAGAAAAAATGCCAAAAAGACGGAAATAAAAGAAAAAAAACATGAGAAAAAAAAAGTTTATTAGCAACAGCTGCCTGAAGGTATTTAAGCTCTGATGGGCAGTCAAGTCTACACCATCTGCCCTGCTGGTTGCCAGAAGTGACAATCTAAATTAAAAACCACTCATCAAATATCATAAAAATAAACCATTGTATTGCTGTAGCCATATGTTGTGGCTACTTCTTCAAAAACATTTCTTTGTAATGACTATGTCAAAGTGTACACAGTTCTCGAATGAACCTGGAAAAACCATTTGTATTGTAAACTATAATTACTCTCCACCAATGGCCTGTCTCCTGACATAGTGCCACCGCCACCGCCACTGTCCCCACCTCCCGTCCTCTGAAATCACAGCACAGAACTACAGAGGCAGCTGGTGATGACGTAGCGCCACCGTGGACAGTAAGGTTAGCAGCGTGGCCACAGAGTTAGGAGCAGAAGAAGTCATTTTGGTAGAGGGATGATGCACATCATAAGGTCATTTGGTTAGTGTTTAAAGCCCAACTGTGAAGAGTCATCGTTTGGGATTTCAAAGAGCTGTTGATGAGCGAAACACAGACACAGCTATTCTGAAAAATAGAACCCACTTTTAAAAAAAGATGTAAAAAATAAATAAAGTCTGATCTCCGGGAGAACGTCTGACAGGAAATCTTTCTGTTGTCCTTTCGCCGAAAGATTAAAAAAAACTCAGTGTGTGACCTCCCTTTTGTTTTTCTGTGATGTTTGTATTTAGGCGAGTGAGAGACAGAAGGAACAGACCTGAGACCGAGTCGTGACCGTGGTGCAGCGGTGTAACGTGTTCCGAAGCCGCGCCGGCAGAAGGCAGTACCATATGCCCCCAGCCCCGAGCACGCTGCTCTTTCTGCAGCCTAATGTGCCTGTCGAAAAACGTTAGCGTCACAACCCCCCTCTGTTTTTTACAACATGTTTGAAATAAACAGGTTTTTCTGTTGTTTTTTTCTCCCTCCATTCCTCTCGCCCCCCTTTCCAGAACTGTCCTTAGAGACGAACACAGGAACCAGAGAGGGGAAGGTCACTGTTTGTTTGTGCTCCTCCTGCCCAACAAGCAGGCCTGCAACCAATCAATACACTCGCTTTTCCCCATAGGTAAAGGATTCCTAAAAAACACAACTTTACAAAACACCAGATGTTCCGTGGGAGGTCATATACATTTAAAATACAGCTATTTCTACGCATAACTGATCAAATGTTGGCGGTGTCGAGCATCTATTTTGAACCTGTCACACAAGGACCCACGAATGACTGACTGAAATCGTAATCAAACGGTAAACAAAAACAGTGGTAGACCCCGTCGGATCCGCACCTCACTGTTCCTCTGGCGGGGCTGACGCCAGGGCCTGTTTCCAGCCCGGCAGCAGCCCGCAGGCTGTATGTGGTCTGACTGACGGTGACCTTGCCGTTTACCACGACTGACCCGCCGTCTCTGAATCAGGGCAAGACTCAGAAACGACGGCCTTCTCTCTCACGCCAGAACACTGGGCCGTGCGCTCTCCACTGGACCGTGCCTGGAATAAAAGCTGTCATTTCTCCAGCTCTACTCTGGCCATTGAACAAACAAGCAGAGACTAAGGAGGACTGGGAATATGTGCACCAGGAAGGATGTATAAATTGATTCTACCTATCGTTGCCTGGAAATGACATGGTTCAACAGGGAATGCTACAGAGTAACACTAGTCTGGTTTGTAAAAGATGGAGGTAGGAGTTTGGACTGGTGGCATTTCAAAGGGTCATGGTTCGATCAAGACCAGGGTCGGGACAGAGAGCAAAGTGCGAGGTCTTAAAATAGCATGTCTTGCTGGTTCTTGGGTTCTGTAAGTTGTGTGTGATGTTGGCATATAGGACAATGTATCCTACTGTCATCTGTCGGGTTTGTATAGGTCACATCGTACGATGACAGTAAAGTAATTAGCATTTCAAAAAAACAACACAGTAACTGGAATCTAACGAACAAATCACGTGCAGAAACCCCAAACTTGCCTGGAAAAGTTCATTAATGCTTGTGTTTAATCCAACACAGATAACCTCACCCAACCTTGTGTTCAGACTCCAATCTCTGTTCTAATCCCTATCCTCTGACCCCACCCAATCCCACATCTCCCTCGGTCAGAAGTCATGGTGGTTCTCATTCACAACGGCAGCGAGTCCGGCTTAAGAAGTGACCCAGAGCGTAACTAAAAAGGTCTGAGCTCTCAGAGTGTTAGGAACTGAGGCACACCAAACACCATTACTATGATGTGGATAATTACAGTGTGAAGGGGGCCTCTTAAGCATGTAATACACTCTTTTATCTTTAGGAGTCAATCTCTTCTAGGCTGACAGCTAGCAGCATATGATCCTGGTAAACAAATACTTTCACGCGGCACAAAAGTGCCATTAAAGGCCAAAACTGTCAACACAAATTCCATTCTTACAGGAGCAAGGGAGAGAGAGATAAAGGGAGAGAGAAGAGAGAGAGGCAGAGAGAGAGAGAGAAGAGAGAGACAGAGAGAGAGAGAAAAAAGACTTGATCACCTCTGGTTCTTTAACTTGCATGGAGGTTGTCATGGAAACATTTCTATGAAGTTAACAGGGATAAAAACAGAAAGCTTTCCAGTTTAATTGCCATTAGGCTTAGTGGCAGGGTGGACTCGCCCATGTAGGAGGAGAGAGAGAGGCCGGAGAGAGAGGGGTATTTAGACAACTGAGGCTCCGCTCAAACCCTCCTTTGTTTTTTCTCTATTTTCCAAAACATAGCAACACCTCCAAGGTTGAGCAGGCCGTCCATTTCATTAAGAAAGCGGAGTGGGGGGATGGGTGAGGTCAGGGCACAAAAGCAAACCCACACAGAGTTCATCTCAAAATGGGAGGAATTTGCTTTAAACTTGTTGGACCATAAGGAGAAAACAATAAGGGAACTGTTTTAAATCACAGATAAATACATTTAAATGATCGTCGGATTGAGTGTGCGGTAGAAAATCTAAAAACAAATAAAGTAGTTGAATACTTTATTGTTTCTATATGTAATGAAAGTAACAATCGAAGGATCAGCAGCAGTTAAAGTAGCAATGATGCCAGCAGTTTCAAAGCAAAAATATAGAAAATCAAGAAATTAACCTACTAACTGTAAGTTGAAAGCCAAGCTTAATTTTGATAAATGATTGAAACATATGACAAGGTATACACACATTAATCCTAGAGAGGACATTCATTTTCATATTACCATAATGTAGCACACCACCGCTCGATGATAAATGCAGCAATCAAAAAAATGGATGCAGAGTGCCTCAATAATAAGTGCAGCTCTCTCACCAGTGCTGTGGAGCCATTAGGGCCCGAAACCGTTAAAACCTTGAAACAGATACACTCACAGCCAAAAAGTGAACTTTACAAATATCTGTTCTACACAAAAGCATGGCTAAACAGCAACTCAGCATGAATTAATTTTTAATGAATTAAAGACACAAAGTAGGCAAAGGACAGGTCGTTATTTTTCAATTCTTCAGATACATTTTAAATGAGAATTCCCCTTACACACAGGCTTCATTAGAGAGTGCTTTCTTTACAAAACACAAACCTAAATTACAGAGAAGGGGTTTCCCCGAAAGAAGACTAATAAATCAATGATCCCTGGACTGATTTAAGAAAACGGGCCCTGGTTGCATTAGGAGCTCTTTGAAGAGCGTGTGGCGAGTGTGCGGCGAGTGTGCACCAGTACGATGGCACACCTGCACGGCTGCCTGTGGAACACCTGTGCACCCGTCTGTGGAACAAAGAGGGTCGAACTCGCACAGCCAGAGGTGAACACTGATCACAGGCCAGGTCCACAGGTCCGCTCGCTCACACTACCTTGTTAATAACGCTAACTTAAAGACAGGGGAAAGAAGGGGGTAGACCTATTGATTTTAGGGTTGTGGTGGGGTACAGGGTAAAGGGTACAGGGTAGCTGAACAGAGTGTGTTTCATAGGAGGGGCCCATAACAGAAGTGTACTAACTAGTGTATCGGTTTAAATGAAAGGTTGTGTATAAAACTAATGTGGTACAGTGTCTGTTTGTACTATTATCAGAGCTGGGAAAACATGGAATATAAGAACGGAGCATTAATAAGACGGTAAGGTGTTACCTAGTGATAGCAATCATCTATAATCATCACACTGGTTTTGACAAAACAACAATATCCTAATAATAGTTTTTTTTCCCTGTCATTCTAAATGTGTGATTAGTGTTTGTTGTTGAAGTCATATTAATGCTATCACAAAATCAGCAGTTAGGAAGTTAAATAAAGAATATTATGTACTAGTTCATGAGAGTATTAGTTGGTAATAGTTTAGAATGGTAATCATTTATGAATAGTATATCTTTATCGCCACCAATGTAATTTCCTTTTATGCCATATTTCAACCTGATTCTTTATGAATCCATAATTTTCACGAAAATTAGGTATGAGACATATTTTACTTACTTAATTCAGCAAGTTAATCGTTATTGCTACAAAGTAACATTATATGGATAAAACAGCAAAAGTTGTAGCCTACTCTTTTGCAAAGATGAATTATTTTTGCCTTTCTGCTGTGAATGATTGTGATTGGGAATGTCATATCTATTTTCAAACCTACATCTGCACATTTGTGGATTTGTCAAACAATCCAGCGGTTTTATATCTGCTGTTTATTTCCTAATAGATTGCTATCTTGGAGTTTCTCAACATTACTTCTCTAACTTTGTAAAACAGTTTATAATCGCTAAAATGTTAGGCTAGTTAAAATCATTACACATCATGCAGGAGCAATCCAAGCTTCTCTTTGAAAAAAGGAAACAATATAGACTGCTCGGCTTCGAGGACACGTTTGACATCTAAAAGAAAACGCTACTATCCTTTCTCGGTTCCTCATAGTGCAGGATACAGCCGGACAGTTTGGCTGCAGGGTCCATGACAACGAAATGGAACCATTGTATGAACTATGTCGAAACCCTCCAAAAAACAATTACAATAGGCAACGTGTGAAATAAATGAATGTTTTCTAACTGATTGGTCATCCGCAAGCTATAGGTAGCCGTCAGGCGAGTTTGGCTATAGAGTGGACATCATCAATAACCAGAGAAGTGAAAACTCAAGAGGGTGGAAAGAAATAAACACTTTAGTGCAAACTTACCGAAAACGCGGGTTTATTTCCTCTTTGGAAATAGGAGTCACCAGGTGAGAAGAAGTCTTACTTTCAGCTTCCCGGAATCTTCACACGTGACTGTACTGTACAAGTTCACCATAAAGCATAAAAATGAACAACAAGCCTCAGAGTAAATAAAAGCTGGGATATTCCTCCGCTGGCGCTGCGCTCAGAGATTCACGCGTTGTCCTGCTCTCCTGCTGTCTTCAGTCAATGCTGCTGTTATTACCAATGCAACAGAAAAAGCAGTACACTGAGTCCTGTTTGAATGCTCTCGCATGACGCGCAATGCGAAGAAGTAGCTTGTTTTTGCATTGCGATTCAATACATCAAGATGTATTCCACGAAGTATTTGGGACTAGCTTATTAGAATGCAGCCCCCAGGGGAGGCACTTACGCGGAGTTGTGTGTTGTTATTTTTTGGAGTAATGCGACCCCATGTGACGTCAGGTCCACCTGCTATGTAAACAAAAAGTCTTTGGAAGTTATATGTTTGTTCCTTTTTTTCCCCAGCCGAAGTCATATAAAAGCAAACATAGCCGTTTGCAGTTTAAACGTTTCCAAATGAGGTCTTTGCAGTGCGGAGATCTAAAGTGTACGGGTTAACCTCCGTGAACAGCGACAGAACCAGGCGTGAAGTCAGCTTCTGTTGCTGAGAAATGGGTTAAATGAAACCAGTATAAAATAAGAATACATGTGTATTGTTTTAATAATAAGTAGATATGCAAATGTGATATATTACCCTACTGAAATAGGATGATCAGTGCGATACTTTGGAGAGAATAGCGCGATAGTTTGGAACTGTAGGTTAGTAAAATAGGCCTAATGTAATTTTAATATTTGGAAATTGCTACGTATGACACATTTATCTAAAACATGGACTATTTATTTTAATTACGCAGATAGACTACTAATGACAGATGAAAACTACTTTATGATAACAAATGATACCAAATATATTAAAAAATGTATTGGCAAATTTACATCTATATATGTTGATGTAAAAATACGAACTCAGATTTGCTATTAAAAAAATGAGAAATAAATGGGCATTTGAATTGCTATAATGTAGTGAAGGAGCCAACCATCATGAATCACGAAACCTTGACGGCACAAAACTCACTTTTCTACCCCAAATAATTCAGTTGGGACGCGGCAACATTTTAGAGTCATGGGACTATGTCCTTTACATTCAGGTAGCCTATCACATCATCTACAACTTTCGACACTCTCAAAGAATTGCGTTTAAAACTCATCTGAATATGTTAACGTTTAGCCTACTTTTTTAGCTTTTCACATTGTCCAGTGTGAAGACGTTGATGTTCGAACATTAATCCAGATCGTATATTTACACACTACCTCGTAGGTTAAACGTCTTCTTTTTGTTTTGTTTTTGACAACAAACAAACAAATATTCCCCATTGATATATTTCTATATTTTTTAATACCTTTAGAATTGTTTTATTGGAAATGTAGGCTATGATTGAATTTTGACATTTGATTGTATTACTCACTGTTCAAGGCCAAATAGTTTGAGCATTATACTATGCCGAATTAAATCATTTGAAAGAATGTTTTAATGGACAAATATTTCCCATTGCCTAGTAAAATTATTGTAATACGTCATGATCTTGTAACCAACATCTATTCAAATACTATAACTCGGCTACCTGTCCATGCATCTAAAATGTCATTAATCCAGAACACATCAATGCAAACTTTTGGAGAATATGCTGCAGTAAATATGTTCAATGCGTTGATATTTGATGGCCTACTACACCGCCAATTAACAGTAAAGACATTCATTGATTTTGAATTTTTCAATGTATTGTCATACATGGCTTTCTTGAATGGAACTAAACATTCCTTCGTGGATTCTCTAAATGGGAGGAAACAGCATTTCGGAAGTGTTAAGGTTAGAAAAAGGGTTAACTTCATGCCACACCATAGAAATATGGTGTTTATGGTGTTTTGCTGCCATCTAAAGGCCATGTCTTGCCGCTGAAGACACAGGCTATATGCTACTATACAATAATAAAACCGTAAATCTTACATTTAACATCGCAGTGTTCATCAGAAATTAGCATTTAAATGTAGTGTCTCTACTTAATTTAAAATATACTAAAGACTTGCATGTTACTATGTTATATAGCAATTTTTAAAGTAGATACTTGTTTGTGGGCAATGTATTCTAGTCTTTAATCAACTAGACATTTAAATGCATTTAACAGTTTACAACGTCCGTCATCATTTATGCAGTGGGTGCTCATTTTCTGACAATAGAAAACAGACTCCGACAATAGTTTTGGTGATAAGAGGTTCCAGCCATGGTCATACAGTGCCCTCTACTGATGCGCGTGTAGGCTATTCATCTTTCATAACCTGGCCAGTGGCCACTGCCGAGTATCTCGGATCGCCGTCACGGCATGTTCACTGACTGTATTTCTCTAATCTATCTGGCCTTGATTGCTAATGCCTGGCTGCAAATTTGAGTCCCTCCCCCAACAAATACAAAAATAAATAATATAGGAAATACATTACTATGCATTGCATTCATTAATTAATGAATTATTATTATTAATGATAAATATGTCTATGTTTATAACAAATATATTAAATACATTATTATTATTATTTCATTTTTTGAAAAAACTTTTTAGAAAGAAAGTTTAGGAATATTAGTTTCAAAAGGATTAAAAATATTTTCGAAAAAACGTTTTAAAAATGTTTCTTCAAAACCTAGGAACAAGAGTTCACAGATGTTGATAACTGTCGTCAGGTTGACATTTATTTTTAGCAAAAAACAGTTTCAAAAGGTTTTGAAATATTTTCCAGTAAAAAAAAATCTTCAACCTTTTTTTCCCACATCTGGACCTGATAGCTGTCGTCAGAATATGTGACCTCCCTATAATTTCGGATCTGTATATCCCAGCATCAAATTATTATTTCTGTATATTGAGGGGACTAGTTAGAGTAACCACAGTAAGTTTCAGGCATCTGGCACTTTCCTAGTCAAAGTTAGCAGGGGGTGCATTTTGTGGCAAGGCCAAACACAGCCCTGCCCTGAAACACCCCCGCTAAGATTTCTGAAGCAAAACAATACAAACAAATCATACAATTACAAGGAGTTTCACTGTTCTTTTTCCTACCTGGCAATCATCCCATTTTCAGCTTTGTTTCCATGGCTACAGACAGGTGCTTCAAGTCTACAAGCTGCAGTCTGACAAAAAGGCCAAGCGTCCACATTTGCACCTGTGTATGACAGGGTCTCTGGAACCCAACGATGGGTGGAAGTCCTGTACCTCCATAAAGGGGCCTGATATGTAAGGCTGGAATGTTGTGTATTATGTTAGATTAGACACAAAATAAAACAAATGATATGTTCACTATATTTTCAACCTCAATTATTTTTTTAACCGTTTTTTTCTAATAGACTGTAGATTAGGGTCACATGGTAGATTCACAGTGTTTTCTATTTGGGTAACGTGTTCGGTTCTAGGGCTTTGCCCACTGCTGTGCACCAGAAAGTGGATGAGGCCTATTAATAGGATGGGCTCGCAGCTAAAAGTTGAGCTGGAAAAGGACACGTTTGCCCAGTCACGTCCACCTGCCCCTCTCCTGTGTCACTCCAGCGGCAGCCAGGCAGCGTCTGCTGTACCGTCACACCAGCAGAGACGTAGACACACAAGACCGACACATGCTCAGACTGTCTGGCAGACAGACGGACAGAGGGCGAGGCACTCACACAGACGTCAATCAGACGGGAACATAGACGGACAAACAGTCAGTCAGTCAGTCAGTCAGTCAGACAAACAGGCAGGCAAACCAAGAGAGAGACAGACAGACTTACAGTTGCTGATGTCGGTAGAGGAACCGTGGCCCATTGGCCCTGCAGAGTCCATGGTGGTTCTTCCGACCTGGGAAAGAGTAACGCACGAGGTAGGTGAGAGGGAGGAAGAGGAGGAGGACGAGGGAGGCAAGGAGGCCCCCTCAAACAAGGGCTCCACGGACGAGTCGGAGGGGGACGACTCGGAGCCAGAGCCCCCACCAGTGATCCGGAGGAAGGTGTCTTTCGCAGATGCTTTGGGCTTGGACCTGGTGTCCGTCAAGGAGTTCGACAGCGCCGTTCTCACGGGTTCGAAGGTCGCCGCCCCCTCACGAGAGGAGGCGGGCGAACCGGAGGAGTACTTCCTGTCCTGCCTGTTTTCCGTCCCCTCCGGCGGCGAGGAGCTGGAGCAGCGTCTGAAGCAGCAGATGGTGGAGCTGGAGAGCGTCGAGCTGCTTCCAGGCACCACGGCGCTCAGGGGCGTCGTCAGGGTGGTCAACCTCTGCTTCGGTAAGACCGTCTACGTCCGCATCTCCCTGGACGGCTGGAAGAGCCCACTTCGACCTGCTGGCAGAGTACATCCCGGGCTCCAGCGACGGGGAGACGGACAGGTTCTCGTTCAAGCTGACCCTGGCACCCCCCGTCGACACGGAGGGCACCCGGGTGGAGTTCTGCCTGCGTTACGAGACGGCCTCCGGATGTTTCTGGGCTAACAACATGGATTTGAACTACGTTCTGTTCTGCCATCGGAGGGTGAAGGAGGGGAGGGGGAAGGGGGAGAGGGGGAAGGAGCAGGAGGAGGGGAGCAGTCACAGGAGTAAGAGGAGCTGTCTGAAGAGCCACAGGTGAGCGTCGTGGAAACGAGAATAACGACATAATCGTCCACACAAAGCTGGTTTAAATGCAGATAAGACAGATTCTTATTACTAAGCAGGACCAGTTTCTCTATAAAAGGCCTACGTATGTACATTTTGTCTATGTCAGTAACAGCGTATTTCACAGTGTTGCATCAGTGATTGTAGGGTGTCATGTATCATGAGCTAGTATTAGGTGTTAGGCCAGCTTTCCATTATGGAATTCTGCCGTGAGCCGTGATGCTGATACTGTATGTGTGCTATGTTTGTCTCCCACCAAAACCAGTATCAACCTTTGGAACTTCTGGTTGGCGGTTGAAAGTCTGTTTACTACAATGCAATTGGTGAATAAGTAGTGTGTATAGTTGTTTATTTGTTTCCTTGACAACATTTCCCTGTTGGTGCTGTATCATTGTCTGTCTTTATTGCTAACAGGAAAAGCAGTGCAGAGGAAACCCTGACCCTCATTCCCACACCTGACACAGCAGGTGAGTTCTGACCTTGCCTCTTCCTTTGACCTCTGACCTCTGTGCTTCCTGCTCTGATTGTGTGAGTTTGTTGATGTTCCAGATTCAGCCACAGACAGAGCGGAGGAGGAGGCTGAGATTTGCACACTGGACAGCTCGGCCGAGACACATGCTAGTGTGCACCAGCACCAACCTTTGGTGAGGTCACACCCACTTAAGAAAATAAATCAAGACTTATTTGATTCATTGAGGCAGCCACCCTCATTTCTCCCTCTCCACCCTTATTTCCTATGAGTTTCTAAGTAAAATCATCCTAGCTAGAACTATGTGAGCTATTGTACCGGAAGCCAAAGGAACCAGAGAGGACAGGGACAATCAAACCAGAATAGCTTGATTTCTTGGCTCCTAACACGGTTCTTTCTGTTCTTCCATCAATCTTCCCCTGCTCCTCGATTACGCAGAGGCACAGTATGTCTTCAGCTGGGACCATGGGGCTTGTCTCAGTGTAATGTACTGTACTTTAGAAAGTAGTTGGCAAGTACATCTGACATGTGAGAACGACACGCACGTTCTCTCATTTCGGTCATGTGACAACTATTAATAAGATCAGGACATCTAGTAAACGCTGTTGGCTAGAATGTAAACACAGACAGGTGGCTTGTTTTTACAAACCCACTGCACTACACACGGGCAATTTTTGTGTTATAAAATGTTCATGAACAAAAAGACAAAATATGGAGATTATGTTTTCCCCTCTTGATTGACAGATGGATAGTCAGAGGAAAAGACGGAGGGCGGAACGTTTGGCTCGTGTACTGGATTACTACTCTCAGTGTCAAGATGTTGACCCAGAGGTCAAGCAGGAAGTCAAGCAGGAAGTCAAGCACGAAGCCAATGTGCTGAAAGACATCAGAAAGGATGCTGGACTGGAAGCTCTTCTCCCTCCGCTAGGGGGCAGTACCTCCAGTATGATACACCTCCATCACAGGAAACACAGCAAAGAGACCACACCCCAGATTCTCACCTACCACCAGATTCCCCTGCTGACCCTGGACTGGAGCGGAGACAAGGGTCAAAGGTCGGGGGGACCTGAGGAGAGCGGAGAGGCTCTTCAGGTCTCCTCTAAGGAAGAAATGGAGGACAAACTGTCAGTTTGTGATCTTTGGGAGGCGTTCCTCAATGACACTGACTCTAAAGATGACAGCAGTGTGCCAGAATCTGTGTGGCTGCAGTCAGCAGCTCTGGTTGGACCTTCTAACAACAAGGAGGAAACGCAGTCACGGAAAGACAACAGCCAAGAGGAAGTCATGGTAGACACACACAATCCTCAGTCTTCAAACAGTCATGTGACACTGGTGACCAGAGAACATGACCCCCCTGGGAGCCAGCATACCACTCTCCTGGGATGTGACAAGTCAGAGGCCATATCTGTAACGGACACTCTCCAGGAATGTAATCCGGCACTAGGGACATCAGGAGAGGCAAAGGCCAAGCTGGATCAGGAAGTGGGAGAAGGAGAGAGAGAAGAAGAAGAAGAAGAAAGAAGTGATGGATCAGGAGAAGATGGAAAAGAAAGAGGAGGAGTTGGAAGAAGCGCTGGGAAAGGAGGAGTTGGAGGAGAAGACAAAGAAGGAGGAGAGGCCATCATGCCCCATGCAGTGCAGGACGGACCCTGCGCAGAGGAGACAGCAGAGGAACGCTGGGTGAATGACGAGGCAGCCGGGGATCAGATCTCCCTGGGAGAGAGACGGCGTGAAACGCTGTCCCTCGGTGCGGAGGGAGGGGTCACAGGGACAGAACACAAAGCAGCGCATGACTCAGTGACATTTACAGAGACAATCGGGGATGAGATAGAGGAGGAAGAGAGTGTGCCAGTCACACGTACCAATGGAGAAGAAGGAGGGGACGCGAGACACGGAGATGCAAAGGAAGTGCATCGTCTGAACGAACCCGAGGAGAAAATCACACCTGGATGTCAGGAAACAGATGAAGGTGATCTCAGAACCAACCAATCACAGATGGAAGAATTCAGACCGTGCGAATCACACGCGGAAGAGGTGAAACCGCCTCCCCCTGAGGTGGATACACTGTCACAACCATGCACAGCTGTACCGACAGAGAGATCGTTTGAGGAGGTGCAACTCAGAACAGACCAATTAGCACAGGGCGGCAGCCGGGATGATGTGGAAATCAGCTCTGTAGAAAACGCAGGAATCAGACCCAACCAATCAAATGAGGACGAATGCAAAGATGATAGAGTGGACGTGGCAGAGGAGAGAGGCAGAGGAACAAGCACAGGTCCAGGGGCATTACTACACAGTCAAACAGAGGTAAACACCCACAGCGAGAAGCTGAGGCCAGGAACGGGAGGAGAGAGAGACCGCCAAGCAGGGGAAAGAGGGGGAGAGGAGGAGAAGGCAAATGTAGAAAACCCCAAAATGGTGGAAGCCGAGGAACCGATGAAAGGAAGTGAGAACGTTCAGAGACAGGGGGGGGCCTTGTCAGCTGAACAACAGGATGAGCGGAAGGCGTCAATGGAAAAAGTTGAAGGTTGGAGACAAGTTGAAAATGAGAAAGTGTCAGAGGGGACAAAAGTATCTTTCCGAGAGGTTGATAGGATGAGAGAAGAGACGGGAGAGGGGGAGGAGCTGACAGATAGAGGAGATTTGAGTGAGGGAGTGATAGAAGAGGTGTTACATTTGCAGAAAGCGACGGAGGAGCTTGATGAAGGAGGAACCATGGGGAGAACTGAGCAGGTGTGTGACACACTCCACGGAAAGCCTCAGGTTAATCAGGTTTCCACCAGTGATGAGACAGGAACCATTTCAGATACGCCACAACCCAGTCCAGCTCCAGATCCTCTGACAGTGGAACCCAAAGACATCCCTCTTTCTCTCTCTCCAATCCTCTCTTCCTCTATCCCTCCGTCAGAGAACACCAGCCCTTTGTCTTTACCTCCACCCATACCTTCCCGTCTCTCATCCTCCATCCTTCCCTCCCCCTCCCCCTCCATCTCTCTCTCTATCCCTCCCTCAGCGAGCATCAGTACTGTGTCTCTACCTCCCTCCATCCCTCCCCTTCTCTCTCCCTCTCTCCCTGTTTCCGTCCCTCCCTCAGCGAGTACTGTGTCTCTACCTCCCTCAATCCCTCCCCTTCTCTCTCCCTCTCTCCCTGTTTCCGTCCCTCCCTCCGAGAGATCCGGGCACCTGACCAGGAGTATCTTGGCCTGGTGGGGCGTGGTCTACTCTGTGGGTCATGTGACCAGAGGGCTGGTCTACGCCTTGCTGGTCTTCCTGGTCGCCAGCTTCCTCTGTGACTTCCCAGCGAGCGAGAAGCAGGAAGTGCCAGTCGTGGAGGGGATGGAACACGGCGCTAGGGTTGAGATATCATTCCGATCTGAAACAGAGTAGTCGTGGCGATGATGTGCAATGGTTTCTGGGAAATTCTGTCAGACAAGCACTTACCAATTGGCTGCTGAATAACCATATGAAGCTGGATGAATGAATAGGGATGGAATCGGCATTAGAAAGATTGACATTGTTTTTTTTTGAATATTTGTTTTCAATTCTTGCTGTGTTTTATTACATTATTTATTGATATAACCCTCACCCGTTACATTTATAGAACCAAACTGCTTGAGTGGAATGAACATTATTATCCGAAACTTAATTATTCCTAACAAGGAACACAGACTTTGTGGGGCATTGACTATTCGACTTTGTTTTCTTCTTTCCTCATTAAAGAAAAATTCACTCGATCCATTGAATTGTTCATTTTTTCCCCTCTATTGATTGTTTCAAATACATATTTTTCATACTATGAAAAACATACATTAAAATCTATATAATTCATAGACATCCCGTGTCACTATATGTCCATGATATCAGTCTATGTGACTGGCCATGACATTTATCAGATTATACACCAAAATAGTTTTAATATCTGGAGATTACTGGCAAGCCAAAGATAAATGCATTAAAAATATACATTTCAGAAGTGTCAGTGTGTTCTTTAGTGAACTCTTCTGAGTTTGTAAAATGTATTCAAGTGCACCCAAGCCAATTTCAGAGAATTGTACAAGTAGTGTTTACAAAGGTCAGCCATGGAGAACGTGATATCCCCTCCCCTTTCCCCCTCTCCACAACCTCCCCTTTCCCCCTCTCCACAACCTCCCCTTTCCTCTCCCCCACCACCTCCCCTTTCCCCCTCTCACCAACCTCCCCTTCCCCCCTCCCCCACCTCCTCCCCTTCCCCCCTCCCCACCACCTCCCCTCCCTTCCCCCCTCCCCACCTCCTCTCCTTCCCCCTTCCCCAGCACCCCACCTGACCCCAGTGTACGTGACTTGTGAATTTTCCTTTAATCCAGCTGTCACAGAGGCTGCAGACGGGCCGGGCCACCGCACAGCCCTCACACTGACAGACCTCCCGCCCTCACCGCACAGCCCTCACACTGACAGACCTCCCGCCCTCACCGCACAGCCCTCACACTGACAGACCTCCCGCCCTCAACCGCACAGCCCTCACACTGACAGACCTCCCGCCCTCACCGCACAGCCCTCACACTGACAGACCTCCCGCCCTCACCGCACAGCCCTCACACTGACAGACCTCCCGCCCTCACCGCACAGCCCTCACACTGACAGACCTCCCGCCCTCACCGCACAGCCCTCACACTGACAGACCTCCCGCCCTCACCGCACAGCCCTCACACTGACAGACCTCCCGCCCTCCTAACAAGCTGATAATGAACCTTGCAAGCTTCACAGTTCACAGGGAGTTAACACATGGCCCATGTGCTTTTCCATGAACTGGTGTGCTGAAGATGTGCATTTGCTTGAGAGAGAGAAAGAGAAAGAAAGAAAGAAAAGGAGCGAGAGATAGAAGGAGAAAGAAAGAGAGAGAGAGAGAGAGAGAGAGAGAGAGATAGAGAGAGAGAGAGAGAGAGAGAGAGAGAGAGAGAAAAAGTAACGTGTGAGCTAAGGTGTCCTCACAGCCTGTGTGTGTGTTTCAGGGGCAGGTCTTCAGCAGCCTGTGTGTGTGTGTGTGTTTCAGGGGCAGGTCCGCTGACGTACTTGTGACTGTGCCTTCGCACGATAACGTGTTGTTCCGAGTGACAGTGCAGTTTTTGAGGCAGTCACTTGATCTGGACCGTGGGGTGTCGACCTTTAAACTGGCACAGGGCTTGGAGAGACTGACCATGGGAGGGGGCTGGCACTGGGCCTAGGCTGGCACTGCAACAACAACACACACACTGACACACACTATTACACACACACACTAATACACACACACTAATACACACGCACACAAATACACACACACTAATACACACGCACACAAATACACACACACACTAATACACGCACACTCTAATACACACACACACACACACTGACACACACACCACACTAATACACCTACACTATTACACACACACCACTAATACACACACACACACACTAATACACACACTAACAAACACTGATGGGAGGAAATTGATGAGAGGGAGGACACAGTTGATCCCAGACCAGCCTGGCCAACAGAGGAGAGGCAAAGAGAGGCTGGTTCAACAGGAGGAACTGATCCTGGAACAGCTTGGCCAACAGGAGGAGAGGCACAGAGAGGCTGGTTCAACTGGAGGAACTGATCCTGGAAACAGCTTGGCCAACAGGAGGAGAGGCACAGAGAGGCTGGTTCAACTGGAGGAACTGATCCTGGAACAGCTTGGCCAACAGGAGGAGAGGCACAGAGAGGCTGGTTCAACTGGAGGAACTGATCCTGGAACAGCTTGGCCAACAGGAGGAGAGGCACAGAGAGGCTGGTTCAACTGGAGGAACTGATCCTGGAACAGCTTGGCCAACAGGAGGAGAGGCACAGAGAGGCTGGTTCAACTGGAGGAACTGATCCTGGAACAGCTTGGCCAACAGGAGGAGAGGCACAGAGAGGCTGGTTCAACTGGAGGAACTGATCCTGGAACAGCTTGGCCAACAGGAGGAGAGGCACAGAGAGGCTGGTTCAACTGGAGGAACTGATCCTGGAACAGCTTGGCCAACAGGAGGAGAGGCACAGAGAGGCTGGTTCAACTGGAGGAACTGATCCTGGAACAGCTTGGCCAACAGGAGGAGAGGCACAGAGAGGCTGGTTCAACTGGAGGAACTGATCCTGGAACAGCTTGGCCAACAGGAGGAGAGGCACAGAGAGGCTGGTTTAACAGGGAGGAACTGATCCTGGAACAGGGCTAACTTAGCAAGAAAATGGAACACGGTAGATAGACAAGCAAGTATGAACCTGAATAAGAGTCTAATAAGAGGCTCTGGATCAGATGTGGGTCATATGATGGAAGTCACGAGTGCAATAAATATCTGATACTGGTCTCACCATAACTCTCACCTCTCAGACTATGTGTGTGTGTGTGTGTGTGTGTGTGTGTGTGTGTGTGTGGTGTGTGTATGCGTGTGTGAGAGAGAGAGCTTTCTATCATACGATTATTCTATTTTCAGGAGTGCATTGCTCTGAATTTGGCAGACTGGAGTTCCTAGAGGTGGACCCTCGTCACTAGCTGATTCCATACCCTTAGAGAAACAGGGATATTTCAAGTGAAGATCAAAGTTCTTACATAGAGGACAGAAAAACAAGGTTAGCTCATTGGTGGAGACTGGTGGAGACTGTATATGTATATTTTATAATGAACAATAATTGTTCAAAAGTCATGTTTCAACACTTCACAATGTTTAAATGTAGTTACGACAAACTGCCACTAGACGGCAGTGTCATATCACAAGTGTGCTGCAGTTTATGAGTTTAACAAGAGCCCCTCCCCTCTCACACACTTCATGGTGAGACAATACATGATTATTACTCCTTGACATCAAGTGAAATCACTTACACATCTAATTCTTAGAATCTATAATTACGTGTGCTGATTAAGGACCGGTTCATACCGGTTTGACACGACATCAACATCCAAGGCCTACTGCCTGATCTAGTCATCCCATAATAACACGTGAGGTAAGACACGTGAATAGACCCGCTGCACATTCTCCTTCAGAGATGATCATTCCTGAGAGATAGGGATTCATGTGTGTGTGTTGGACAAGGCAGGAGGATATAAAAAGAAACAGCGATTGCCAGAATGAGGACTTACTCAGTTCCTCCATCCCCACAACCACACATCCATCTCTCATACCATTCCTCCCTCCATCCCCACATCCGCTCATCCCTCCATCCCTCACTAACCTCATCTCTCTTCCTTCACTCCCTTCCTTCCCCCAGCCGGTGTCACCTCCTAAGACTCAACAGTTCACACAAACAAACTTCAGTTCCTGAATGTTAGAGGTTTTCTGCACCCACTGAGACAAACACACACACACACTCACACACGGCTCTCTGTGTATCACATAAACACATAAACACACACACACAGCTCTCTGTGCATCACATAAACACACGGCTTTCTGTGTATCACAGAAACACACACACATGCACACCCTCCCCACACACACATACAGTATACACACACACACTCATTCTCTCCCCGTGCCACCTGGTGTTTGGTGTCGGTGTGTGTGGGATGTCCCAACAACCTCCCGGCTTTCTCTGCTAATTAAGGAGCAGCAACAGCAGGAGGACTCGGCTAATAATAATCCCTGTGAGCCGTCACAGGAAACACGTGCGTGTAGCTCGCCTGTGTACACCAGAGGATGTGTACCAGCCCTGAGTGGACCAGCGGAGGTCTTCATAGCAGGAAACACGTGCGTGTAGCTCGCCTGTGTGGACCAGCGGAGGTCTTCAGAGCAGGAAACACGTGCGTGTAGCTTGCCTGTGTGGACCAGCGGAGGTCTTCAGTGCAGGGAAGAGGATGTGTACCCAGCCCTGCCGTGATGGAAAATACATCTTCTGATCCAGTTCACTGGATTTCACGTTTGTGAGGTCTACAGTGTCATAACATGCAGAAGAGGTGTTGGGATACTAGCCATGGTGTACTGTGGCAAACCCACAGGAAGGACTGTGAAAGGAATGTGAAGAGGAGGAGGGGAAGAGGAGGAGGGGAACGGTGGTGAGTAGGAGGGGGAGGAGGCCGATGGGTAGAGAGGAGGAAGGGAGGAGTCAAATAGTTAAAGAAGAGAGGGGAGGAGTAAGATAGCCAGGGAGGATGTAGAGAAGGAGGGGAGGCAGGGATGGGGTGAGGCGGAGGAGGGGAGGCAGGGATGGGGTGAGGCGGAGGAGGGAGGCAGGGATGGGGTGAGGCAGAGGAGGGGAGGCAGGGATGGGGTGAGGCGGAGGAGGGGAGGCAGGGATGGGGTGAGGCGGAGGAGGGGAGGCAGACATGGGGTGAGGCAGAGGAGGGGAGGCAGACATGGGGTGAGGCAGAGGAGGGGAGGCAGGGATGGGGTGAGGCAGAGGAGGGGAGGCAGGGATGGGGTGAGGCGGAGAAGGGGAGGCAGGGATGGGGTGAGGCGGAGGAGGCAGGGATGGGGTAAGATGAGATGAGGCTGTCTGGTCTCAGGAGGAAAGGACCATGCACTACAAACTAGCACATGTTGCTACCACTTCGTCATACTAATATTGACCTATTTGTGCAGTGAACAGTACAGAAGAGGAGGATCTAATGTGTGGGAAATGTGTTCAGCTGTTCTGTGGTTCTGTGTTCTGTGAGTCTGTGTTCTGTGAGTCTGTGTTCTGTGAGTCTGTGTTCTGTGAGTCTGTGTTCTGTGGTTCTGTGGTTCTGTGAGTCTGTGTTCTGTGAGTCTGTGTTCTGTGGTTCTGTGAGTCTGTGTTATGTGAGTCTGTGTTCTGTGAGTCTGTGTTCTGTGAGTCTGTGTTCTGTGAGTCTGTGTTCTGTGGTTCTGTGAGTCTGTGTTATGTGAGTCTGTGTGCTGTGGTTCTGTGTTCTGTGAGTCTGTGGTTCTGTGAGTCTGTGTTCTGTGGTTCTGTGTTCTGTGAGTCTGTGGTTCTGTGAGTCTGTGTTCTGTGAGTCTGTGTTCTGTGGTTCTGTGTTCTGTGTTCTGTGGTTCTGTGGTTCTGTGAGTCTGTGGTTCTGTGAGTCTGTGGTTCTGTGAGTCTGTGGTTCTGTGAGTCTGTGGTTCTGTGAGTCTGTGTTCTGTGAGTCTGTGTTCTGTGGTTCTGTGAGTCTGTGTTCTGTGGTTCTGTGAGTCTGTGTTCTGTGAGTCTGTGTTCTGTGGTTCTGTGACTCTGTGTTCTGTGGTTCTGTGAGTCTGTGTTCTGTGGTTCTGTGAGTCTGTGTTCTGTGGTTCTGTGAGTCTGTGTTCTGTGGTTCTGTGGTTCTGTGAGTCTGTGGTTCTGTGAGTCTGTGTTCTGTGGTTCTGTGAGTCTGTGTTCTGTGGTTCTGTGAGTCTGTGTTCTGTGGTTCTGTGAGTCTGTGTTATGCTGTTCCATGTTCATTTTTCCGCCAAGGTTTTGAGTATAAGAGGAGTGGACAGAAGGGACAGATTTCAGGATGATTCATCCTCTGAGTGAGTCCAGCGCTGAAACAAACTGTGTCATGGCTGTGTGTGTTTGTGCTCGTGTCTGTGTGTCCTCTCCAGCCCTGCTTTTCTGTGTGTGTTGCAGTGTGGGCAACGGCGTTTTCAGAGAGCGGTCGACCCATATTGAATCTGAACACAATGCAGGAAGCTCACCTGAAAGGATTTCATCAGGGATGCAGCAGTGCCTCTCTCCTGCAGGGCAAGGTCATCAGAGGAGCCGTCAACAGACCCCCACCTCCTCCTCCCTCCTCCTCCTCACCACCTCCTCCTCCCTCGCACCACCCTCCTCCTCCCTCCCTCCCTCCCCCTCCCTCCCATCCCTCCCTCCCTCCCGTCCCTCCTCCCTCCCTCCCTCCCTCCCTCCCTCCCTCCCCTCCCTCCGCCTCCTTCCCTCCGTCCCTCCTTCCCTCCCTCCCTCCCTCCCTCCCTCCTCCTCTCCCACCCACCTCCTCCCCACCTCCTCCTCCCTCCTCCCCACCATCCTCCTCCTCCCTCCTCCTCGCTCTCTCGCTCTGCCTCTGCCCCACTCACCCCTCACCCCCGCCTCCCCTTTCCGTCTCACCCTCCTTAGCCCTCTCTCTCTATGAATCCCCTCCCCTTTCTCTCTCACCCCCTCACCCTCCCTCTCTCTCAGAGAGAGATGGAGAGTTCAAAAGAGTGTAAGTGAAAAAGGAGGGCGGGTCCAGAGAGAAGGATGGAGTGGGAAGTAGAGTGGTGTAGATGAGGAGAGGGAAAGAGGGAGGAAAGAGAGAGATTGGAGGGAGGGAGAAGGAGGGAACGGAAGAGATAGAGAGAGAGATAGATTGAGAGAAAGCGGGAAGAACTGGGAGTGTATGAGGTGACCCTGGATCACATTGATATTCTCAGGGGACGTTACCAACCGCCTGACATCACATGACTACCTCCTCTCCATGGTTTGGCTCGCACCGGCACGCATCCCACCAATCACAGGGCATTTATCTCCCTGTTCCAAAACATGATGTTCAGCCTGAGTTCCATCTTCTCTCTGGCACTCACCCATACAGAACATACCCACGCGCACCTGTAACAGGAAGAACAAGGTTCATGGACTAACAAACAACACAAAGCCCCTGCAGAAACATGCTTTACATTGCTGATTATCACAGCATGTGAGTGTTAGGATTCCTGCTGCTGTTTTGGATTCCACAACCAAATTGCTGTTTTCGTGGAACGACAAGAATGTGACTGTGAGGTAGTTCTCTACAGTGCTCTCCCTGTCAGTCATCTGGCTGCCGCCCCCTTCCTCCACCCCTCCACCCCTCCTGCCCTCCTGCCTGCCCTCCTGCCTACCCTCCTGCCTGCCCTTCTGCGCCCTCCTGCCTGCCCTCCTCCCTGCCCTCCTCCCTGCCCTCCTCCCTGCCCTCCTGCCTGCCCTCCTGCCTGCCCTCCTCCCTGCCCTCCTCCCTGCCCTCCTGCCCTCCTCCCTACCCTCCTCCCTGCCCTCCTGCCTGCCCTCCTGCCCTCCTCCCTGCCCTCCTGCCCTCCTCCCTGCCCTCCTGCCTGCCCTCCTCCCTGCCCTCCTGCCCTCCTCCCTGCCCTCCTGCCTGCCCTCCTCCCTGCCCTCCTGCCTGCCCTCCTGCCCACCCTCCTCCCTGCCCTCCTGCCCTCCTGCCTGCCCTCCTGCCCTCCTCCCTACCCTCCTCCCCTCCTGCCCTCCTGCCTGCCCTCCTGCCTGCCCTCCTCCCTGCCCTCCTGCCCTCCTCCCTGCCCTCCTGCGCTCCTCCCTGCCCTCCTGCCTGCCCTCCTCCCTGCCCTCCTGCCCTCCTCCCTGCCCTCCTGCCCTCCTC